>VXBI01013295.1:567946-673329 GCA_013397375.1 Toxostoma redivivum | reverse complement strand
AAAAAAAAAAAAAAAATTTGTCTGGATAGCCACACAGACTTATGCTGAAAATAAAGATATGTTTTATTTGCCTAAAAGTCACAGAAAACTGAGTTGAAACTGTCCCTGAAGAGGCCGTGTAGCACATTCTCCTGGCCCTTGTGAGGACAAAGAGGCTTCACAGAATGTTGTCTCATCCACTCTTGGAAAGCCCGGTGCTGGAGAACTTCTCCCAGAAATCTCAGTGTCACATTAAAAAAAAAAACAAAAAAACAACAAAATAAAATCTGACCTAAGTCTCCCTTACTGCAATTCAAGCTCACAGTTTCTTTTCTAAACACAGTGTAGAAAGGGAAAAGTTTATTCCTTTCCCATTTATCCCACAGGTGCTGCAAAAGTCTCTCACACGTCCTTTCAATGTTTTCTTCTCTTCATTATACAAAACAAATCCTTTCAACTTCAGACAAATATTTAATTACATACTAATAATTTTCAGTCCAGGAGTCCATGTATTTGATGCTGAAGCCAGAGAGCTGTCCTAATGTGTAGGAGGAGATAAAATCCTGTAAGATCCATTTTGTCTCAGTAGAGCTTTAGCTTCTTCTTGGTGAAAACCATCCAAAAAGCACGAAGAAAACAAGGTGCAGTGAAAACAAGTGAACCACAGAAAGGCACAGGGCTCAGTGCTCCATATCCTAACACGGAGATATCAGCAGAAAAATGTCCACAGGGATGAACACCCATCACCTCGAGTCTCCTGGTCACCATTTGACGCTCCCTGTAGTTTTCTGCACCGAGAGCTGCCTTTCCACAGCGGAGCATCTCGCAGGGCTGGGCAGGAGGGGCTCCTGGCTGGGGGAAGCTGTCTTTTCCCAGGGAGTGGTGGAGCAGAGCCCAGGCTGTGCGCTCAGGGCCTTTCCCTGGGCAGGTTTGGGGTGCGTGGGTGCGCACGGGGCCGTGGCTGCGGCCGTGGGGGCAGCGGCTGCTCCTGGGGCTGGGGGGGCAGCGGCCGCTGCTGCACCCGGACCTGCTTTGGGGTGGGCTTGGATGGGCTCTGGGGCAGCTCCCGTGTCCCCCTCTCGTGCCCCGTGGGCAGGCTGTGCATGGCTCGCTCCTCCTCTGCAACAACACCAGCACCCCGCCGTCAGATGCGCAACAAGAAGGCAAAAAAAGCCAGGGAAACGTGCTTGGCCCAAGCAAGGAAAAGCCAAATATTGGGGTCTTAAGCTGTTGCTCTCATGTGTTCCTGCTGTCACAGTGAACAGCAGGAATCACCTCTGCCTGCACCTCCCCAAGCCAGCAGGAAAGTTTTGGGCTGCCTGGCTGAGATGGAGGTACCTGGAGCATTTGGCATCAATGGACACCCCCAGCCTGAGCTGCTCTGTCCCCTTTGGAAGCTACTGGGATCCAACCCCAGGAAGCAACATCAAACCACTCCGCCCTGCCATCGCCCATTCTGGGAATTCCAGAAGCCAGAGATCCCTTTTGCCAGCATTAATTCTCACACACAAAGAAGTAAATTCATACCATCTGACTTCTGGTCACTGACTCATCATTTCTCAAATATCACTCACATTAATTTAGGGATTGAGGGATTTACCTATTAAGACACTGAGTTGGCCTTAAACACACAGCAAACTGTTTCAGAGAGGCTAGTCACCATAAAATAATCACTAAAATATTAGTTCTCATTTTCTCAGGCTCATTTTCTTAACTCCTGCTGAATCCAGGCCCAAGAACTGAGATATGATGTCACTGCACAGCTGAGGCAGTGATCTGTACCACTCAAAAGAGAACAGCCATAATGTAAAATAATACTCAGATGGCTTTGCTCAAAGCACATATCAGAAAGTGAGACTGGCAATGCCAGCTGAGGTACACAGATTCACCATATGCTAAAACTAGGCTATTGCTCATGTCAGGGCAGAGGAAATGCTCCTCACCACAGGGTTGCTGTCAGTGGGAAGCTCTAATATTTTAGGTGGCTGGATAGCAAAACAAAGCCCCTTAAACACTTACCATAAACTCCACGCCTTTTTGCTTTCTTCCTTATGATACAATAAATAAGACAAATCACAAAGATGACAAACAAGACTGCACCTCCTGCTATGCTTAAGATGAGATAAAAGTCCATCTTGCCTAGTTAAGGGAATGAAAGAGGATGTTAGATGGAAAGCAATAACTTGCACAACATGTACTTAGAATTCTCTATTTTCCTCCATTGAATGCAAAGGCAGACCAGTAGACACCCCACCCTTTGCCTTTTCCCTGTACACAGCAGGAAGTTGCTGCTCCTCTTTTGATTGCTCCCTGATGGACTCAAGTTCTGCAGAAAATTGAAACCAGAGCATTTATGTACGCCAGCTTCACTGTATTTAAATTGCCACTTGTTTTCGTTGCCAGTGTTACATCAAGTGTATTTTGTTTTTCTGTGCCTGTTTCTCCCAGATAAGTGCAAGAGGAGCCCAGACAGATTCACATATAATTACACTTCCATGAAAAGCTGGCTGAGCTGAAGCCCCCCTGAAATGTACCTTGCCTGTAAAGGTCAAAATTCAAGGAGATTGGCCTCGAATTCAGAGCCAAGTGTTTACAGAGGGCAGCAGGGTTAGAAGAAGGTTTGACTTCAAGATGAGGGATTTTTAATCTACTATGGAGCTGGCAGAATCCTGCCACTACACAGAAAAGTTTGAGAGGTATTTAGTTTGGGTAGGAGGAGTAGTGCTCCATGGTTTTAGGGGGTTTTGGTGTCTGAGAAATGCTGTTTGTACTTTAAAGATCGTTGGTATTTCTCTGTTAACAATGTGATTGATAAAAAACAAACTCTATGACTCAATTCACCCAGTAAAAAAGAGCATTTCTCAGGGGTGAGAAAAAGTGAAATCAAAATTGTCTAGACAATGGCCAATGTCTGCCTATAGCAGCAGTGCAGGCAGCATCTCCTCATCCAGACAAGGTGTTTGGGATAGCTTGCCCTGTCTAAAACAGACCTATTCCAGCAGCACCCTTTCATCCCTGGCTCCAAAGTCCATGCCACATCCTGCTTGCTCCTTCCCAATGCTAACATCAATGGGACTGTGCAGTCCATCAGGTCAGGCAGCAGCAAAAAAAAAATACATTGCTTGGCTATTTTTGAAACCAGGAAGATTATTCAGGAGACAGCAGCTGCACATAAGAGCATCAGCTCTTCACCCTTCAGTCAACCTCAGCAGACCTGGGATCACTTCAGTAAAGCCTTTATGCCTTAAGGCTTGCTCCCTCCCTTCTCATGCCATGGGCTGTCCTTTAGACTTGGACTTTCCCTAAATTCACTATCACAGAAATAGTAGAAATTAGAAATACTGAGCCAGCTCTTGCAAGCCCCCTGCAAATTCTCCACCAGCTTCAGCAGGAGTCTAGAGCAAGGGAATGCTTCAAGCAGAGCACTCATGGCTGGGTGGGATGAACCCAAGCCTGGCAAATTCAAGGACTTTTCCCCAGCACTGCACTGGAATTCTGAACTTTGAAGTGAACACCACACCCAGTGTCATACCAGTGTGATCTGTCCTTTGTTTGTGCCTTAACTTTCAAAACTTTTATGTGGGAGGATGATGCCTGTGATGATTTCTTTTGCCTACTGAATAATTTTCAGCATGACTCTTCCCATTTAAAATGAAGTCCTTTCAGTCCTGTTGCTGCATCTGTGGTTTAGAAAGATGAGGCTTCAACTGAATAGGAAAACCATGGTATGTTTGAACCATGCTTATCTGACCCATGTAACCCTGGAGCAAAATTCTCCGTAACTTTCCTCCTGATTTCTAGGCCAAGCTGAAAAGTACCAGCAGCTTATTTTTCCCCTGGTGGGAGAACTCATCCACACCCATGGGTAGCAGGCAACCACCACATTCATAGACATGATTACAGAGAGGAGAAAAACACAAAGGATTTCCCCACAGGAGAAGGGGAGGAACAAAATCCCTCTCACATCCCACTGCCCTCAGTTCTGCCACCCTGCCTATCAGAGTAGGGATGCCTTAAGGGTAGCAGTGAGGCTGGGAGCAGCAGGATGGGGAGCAGGGAGACGTGGCAAGGCTGGAGAATGCCAGGCAGCAAGCATGACTTGCATCCTGGCTGCCACAGCAGCATCAGCTCCCAATAACTGTGCTGGAATTAGACTCACTGTACTGGCTACTTGGGATCTCTGCACTCCTGGACCAGTCCTACAGATGTGTGCAACTGCATCAGGCTGTGTGGTTCACCCTAGCACATTCTGATGGAGATTTCTTACCTGGGCACTTAATTACTTTTTCAGCCCTTTTTTCACTGACTTGGTTCTTAGTAACGCATCTGAACGTCCCAGAATTCCACCCGTGCCATTCCAGCATTGTTGCATTCTTTTGGATTTTTTTGCCATTGGGTTGAGTCAGTTCTATTGCAAATGCTTCATCCTTAGCCTTCTGTTTTGCTTCACACTTGACAGATACATTTTTATTCCCACATTCAAAGATGAGGACTGGCTGAGGGACAGGTTCTGAAAAAGAAGGGAAAGGACAGGCACGTCTGAGGGAGTTTCTCCTCTTGAAAGCCTCCTGTTATTAAGCAGAACAGAGAATTAACCCCAAATCACCATCTAATGGGATCACAGAAGAATGAAGAGCAAATTAGATCTCTACTACAGAAGTAACAAGGCAATAATAAAGAAAAAGCAGTGCAGTAGCCTACACAGTTGGCCCAGAGAGCCAAAGCAGAGCTGGGTACCAGGCAGGTGAGGGGAGGAAGTTGAGTCTTCACATGGATGGAAGGGACTCAGAGCCACAGCCCCCTCCACATCTGGACCCTGTGTTTTGGTGCAAGTGAAGTTGGTCCTGTTCCACCTGTGTCCATCAGGAGAGATTTTCCCTAAAGCAGGAAGAACTACGAAAAGCTATTTATGATGCTCTGTGTGCTACCAAGAGCACTCAGCAGGCATGACAGCACAGCATGGAAGGCCATCAACCCAGAATGGAGAGCACAAAACAGACACTTCAGCTCTCAATGAGGCTATGGCAGACAAAACTGATTTCTGTCTCTTCTTACGCCCTGCAAACAACTTGCTTCCTTTTGGTTCCAGTTTCTCTATCACTGGTGGCACTGAAAGAGACAGAAAAGCCTTTCCTCAAGTAAGGGCAACTGGCAGGGACAGCAAATGGGAAATAATTATTTCTACCTTTAAGACCAGATAAACAAAAACATGCCAGTGCCACCTCTAGTTACGGGCTGTGTAAGTTATAGAGATCATAAATTCCAAAGTAAATAAGGACTGCTCATAGCACATGCAGTCGAGGTTCTCACCACAGCATCTGCAGCCACCCTTTCCTTGTTAAGCCCACTCCTCCTCTGCAAACTGGAACCTATTATTCAGGGAAACATCCCAATGGGAATCAGAGTCCAGATGCTGGCAATGGAGTTGTGTGAGGATTTCACAGGGACTGTTTTTTGTTTTTAACAACTGTTTGTCCAGCCCTAGTAACAAAGGGCCAGCCTGGCTGACAAATTATTCCAGCACCCAACAGTTACTACAGAAGTTCCAAAACTGTGTGTCAGGGGCAATGCAACCTCCCTGCTGCATAGCAGAGGAAATGATGCAGCTCACAGCTGGGCTGGAACATTAACCTTGACCTGAAATGATGACACCCCAGTGACAGCAGAGAGGCTTAAAACATGAGCAAGAAACATCAGGCCCTGATGACTTCCTGACTCTGTTTACAGTAATAGCTCCCAAAGCAGTGAGACATCCTCACTTCTCAGCAGCCCATTAGACATGGGGCCTCCCATTGCACAGAAACCCTGCTAAAACCATTCCAGCTGTCCTTGCTGCCTCAATGAGGCATCATTTCTGTAATCCCAGCTGGTGCCACAAACTCAAGATGTTGGTAAAGGTGTGCATGACGACTGAAGAAGGACAGAACAAAACTGTCCCCTTATTGGGGAAAAAAAGCCATGCTGTCCTACAGCTTAGAGGTCTGAAGAGGTCACAGCAAGTATTAATTAAGGAGCAGACTACCATCCCCATCATCCCTACTCACCCCAAAACCTTTGGGCTGCTACTGCTCCAATCTCTTAGGACAAGATACAGCACAGGAATGGAAGCTGCCCTCATGCTTTGAACCCATGCAGCTAAAATCCCCAGGTATGTGCTTAACTGGGCTTTGAACATCACAATCATAATTTTTGTTGTGTTATGCTATGCAAGGATAGGGTGCAGGAGCCTTCTTCCACTGCAAATTAAACTCCTTTTGTGATTTATCTCAGGGGAGGTGACTGCTGGATATTTTGTACGTTAGAGCGAAAATGGGGTGGGATTCCATTGCCTAAATGCAGGCATTTAGTGCCATCTGGACTCCTGAGCTCTCCTCGAGGGGTTGGCAACACAAGTTGCTCAGCTTGCTGGACCAGTAGCCAGAGAACAAAAATCATAACTGAGTGCCAATAAAGTGGCACCAGAAGTACCTGAAACCCACAGAGCATCAGCCACAGCTGGACCTCACATAGGCTGCTGTGGTTCTTCCAGAGATTTCTGGAAGCAGGATGCTACTGGGAGCCCAGTCCCCTCTCAGAGTCCATCCCCAGCTCAGAGTCTTGGCACCATTTGTGCAGTAGGGCTGACCACCCTCACCCTGCTGTCAGTGTGAACGTGCTCACAGCTGCTTTTTTGGGCACAGCTAGAAACTTGCTGGCTGACAAACAGGGGAGCCAGGAAGAAGCCAGGGATTTGAGGCCATCAATCAGAGTAAGAGAAGGAAGAAGAGAGGCAGACTGCTGTCAGTGGCAGGAAGAAAAAGGTATGTCCTATAGAAGTCCTCCTACTCCTAATCAGAAAGGAAGGCACTGAGTAGGAAAGATTGTGGGAGAGAGCAGAGAATTCCAAGCCTTGTTCAGCTGTGCTGGGAATGGTATGGGAAAAGCAGAAACTCACCCTGAACAAAGAGCATTATATTTTCTTCTGCCTTCAGTTTTCCCTCGAGATAAACCATCACTGTGTAGTTTCCACCGTCCTCTTTCGCCAGGCGCTGGATTTGCAGAGTCCCATTTCGGAGCATGGCACACCTGCACTGCTCCTTGTTCACAAAGTACCTGGTGCTGCTACCTTTGAGATGAACCAGCCTCTGTCTGCCTTTGTTCCACGTTACCTGATAGGTGTTCCCAGGGGTCAGTGGAGCAGTGATGCTGAGGAGAGCTGTCTCATTCACTGCCTTGTAAATCCAGCTGGTGCTGGAGCCTGTGGAGAGAAGCACAGCCAGCCCATCAGCTGTCTCCAGCAGCTACAGCAGTCACCCAAAAGGTTGTCATTGTCATTTCCCATGCCCCCCACTCCTTTCTGAGCTAAGCCTCTGTGCTTTACTGATGCCACCCTCTTCCTCTGCTCCAAAGCTCTTCTTGACTGTTCATTAGATAAATGACAGTATTCAATTTAATTCTGAGAGGGAAGAAAGCGAAGAGTCCAGCTTTCAAAAGCTGAATTTATACCCTGGCTGACTTACATGGAGTGACTCTGGATGCCAAGATTCACGGCCTTCCATTCACTTTAACATGAACTTAGCCCTTCCTGAAAAGAAGGTCACATCTGTGTTCTGCACATGGCACAGGCTGGTACCTAGAGTGCCCATCACTGCAAGCAGCAAAAATAGTCATGTCCCTGGACAGCAGAACCATTTCAGCAACCCCAGTGATAGCAGTGATGATAGTAAGAGTAGCCCATGTCAGGCTGTGAGTGTAAGGCACTGAACTGGAGGCACAACCACAGCAGTGCCCTCACCACCTCCCATCCCAGTTACTCTGCCCTACTGGCATGTATTCACTTGATTTTTCTAGCACAGGATCCTGATGGGGCAAGTAAGGCAAGAAGAAACAGCTACCAATATCCTGTGAACTGAGGGGGTGCAGGAGTCATTACAAGAAAAGCAATTGTCAAAAAAAAAAAAAAAAAAAATCTGTTCTCTTCCTTTGACTCCAGAGCAGTTAAGAGTAAGAACTTCCCAAAGGTGGTGTCAGGATGGGAAGCACCAGAGCATGTGGCTGCCAAAGAAAGGGGATATTCATAAAAGCCAAAGTTACTAAACATCCATCATGATGCAGCAGTGGGGATGGCACACTCCTGGAGCAGTGCCTGAGTGCTCCCCTCCAGGCTGCTTGTCACTGTCTTTGCAGGTCCCATTCCTGGTGAGCCAGGACTTGGGAAACTTTCCTGGGAGGTCATTTCAAGTGAGGTTCTGTCCCCACCCCCGTGGCAGGTGGACAAACCTGCAGGAGGAAATGGAAATCTGCGTGCAAGTGTCAGGTGGGATAAGCTCACTGACACCTGAAGAGCCACAGCTTATTTAGTTTGTCATTTTCTTGTGCTCATTTCTCCTCAATTTACAGGATGAAGCCAATCAGCAGGAGATTTCCCTCCCCATCATCACATAGAGCTGATTCTACTCTAATTTTATGTATTTTAAGCATTTTTTCCCCACAGAGAGAAAAACTGTGTTTATGCATATTTTTATTACAGCCTTCCATTCCTTGTATCTCGGATAATGATAAATGGCACCACAGAGAGGAAACTGAAACCCAGTGGCTATTTCTATTAAACTAACAATATTAGAGATAATCAGAGAACTAAAATAGCATGCCTCTGCAACAAGAACATTAGTGCTGTAGTGCTTCTGGCAATTCCCCACCTCTAAAGAGAGGTTGTTCTTTCAGCATTGCCTTTCTTGCAAGGTATTTGACATATTTAATGAAATGTCCTGAAATAAAGCTATCAACTAAACAGCTTGGAAGCAGCTATGCCCCACACAGATGATACAACACGTTATACCCCAATATTTGAATTCTGATTCTTGTTTCTGCTCAGTATTTAGAGCTAGTAATAGGATTTCTTTGCATAGCAGACACTACTTATATTTTTCCCTCTGAAAGTAAAGGAAAAAGTAATCTGGGTTTTCAAGGATAATTCAGTGGCATCTCTGTGGACCACTTAGACATCTCTAGATGTTGATCTGATCTCCATAGTCTTTCTAGTGGAAAGATGAATATCCCACACTAAAAATCTGTTTAGTTAATGAAACAATATTTCTGATAAAGATGCCAACTAAAATGTGCTCCAAAGGGCAGAAAGGTTTTAACTGAGAGCCTACAGCTCACCCACAGTCACAAGAAAGAGTTAAAAGAAAAAGCTCCCATAGTAATTTTAGAAAAGGAAAGAAGTCTCTGAAACAATTTTCCATTCAAGGAAAATGATTTCTTATTTCTACCAGGGAAGATGTTTTATAGATCGTGTATATAAAAAAAAGAAATCCTTATTTATCTATTAATTTTGTTCTGAAGGAAAAGCAAAGCATTAAACAGCCATACATACAATCTTAGTGGAATGAAACAGAGGAAAATAAAAATTATGCAGGCTTATATTGTCTCCATCTCTTAAAACCTTCCCTAATCTATGAGTTAACACCTTAATTAAGTTTTTAGATTAATATTTTAAAAAATAATGACAACAATAATACACAAAATATAAAAAATATGTGCAGTTCCTTGCTGTTTTCACATTTTAGACTTCAGCTCCACTGAAGATACTGAAATATATCACTCTGTTAATATTTATGGAAGAATATAAATTGCACTTTCAAAAGATTTGCACATCTTTGATAAGAAAAGGAAATTACATGCGATAATGCACAGTGAACTGGATCTCTAATGTAGTACAAGCTACCTCGAGGGCAGAAAGCAAACTGCATGCTGACATTTCTCATTATACATGTGTCAAATTAAGGCTCATTAACTTAAAACCAAAACTCTTTACAGCTTATTATTATAACTGGAATAGGAAACTCAGGTCCTGCCCTCCCCCTGGCTGAAAACTAAATCAAATAATAATAGCAATAACCCAGATGTCTTCACTCATTGGAAAAGTGGAACAAGTTTCTTATCAGTAGCAGCCCACCAAGTTGTAAATGCTTAAAAATGCAATTTTAGCATCAGCCCGAAAGAGCAAAAAAACAGTAAGAAAAACTCACATTTTACACTGGGAAATAAAAGCAGCAAGCACTTGACTAGGAAAATCCTCCTAAAGTTCATTTTCAGGGTCAAAAAAAATCCAGTGTTGCCTTGTCTAATGACAGCTCCTGGCAAGTGAAAGGATTTTCTGCTGTGAGCAAGCAGTGATGGGACATGTCCACACAGCCTTTGTGCCCTCCTCCTCTCCTCCAGCACTTCTCATTTCTAGCAGGGGCGGAAATAAGTCTCAACAGTGCTTTGTCTGCATGGAGGCAACATGTAGACACAAAGAAAACGGGCACTAAAACACAGGAATGCCCTGGGGGTTTGCCCACCCAGCCGGAGGGTCAGATGGAACCCTTGTCCTCCTCAGTGCTCACCTGAAGAGCTCAGCTCCAGCATCCAATCTAGTGGGAGGGATGCAGTTTTTGGGTGGGGGAGTGATGGGAATCCTAAATCTTCCCCCCCCGCCCAGCCTCAGCAGCAGCAAGAGGAGAGCAAGCCCCGGACCCCCAGTGAGGAGCAGGTGGCTGCTGGACAGGGCTTAGAAAGGAGCCACACTTCCCTTGGAAACCATCAGGATCAGCTTTGCATCAACATCTGGTGTATGAGGGGCTGGCCAGAGCCACCAACACTGCCTGCAGGCAGGGCCAGCCACTTCAGCAAGCTGTGAGAGGGATGAGCATGGAAAGGGGATGATAAAACAGCCTTGATCCAGCCACAAAGCAGCCCTGAAGCTGCTGGTGTGGGAAAGACAGTGAGGAAAGGAGCCAGGTCCAAAAACATGTGAGAAGCTAATAAATCCCTTATTCCTGATTCCAATATGAAACAGATGGAGTGGTAAGGATTTTGAATCTTATCCTCACCAGCATAATTCCTCTGCTACAGCAGCCACTGAAATCTTCCAGCTTTTTGTCACAGATGTAGGCCAAGAAAGAAGACAGAAGAAAATCTATGGCACTGGAAATGTACAATAGTAGATAAATCTTTCTTGTTCATTCACGTTATTCCTCTACCTTGAAGTTAAAGGAAGGTCTTGTCAGACACCTCCCTTGTCCAGCTTAATCATTTTTTACTGGTACTAATGAGGTAAAAAAACACTCCCTGCAGGAAAACCCAGCTTTTCTTCCTTCTTTCTGCTATGGTTTCCTTACAAAGAACACACAAAGGAGGCATACACAAAAGGAGAGAGGAAGCAACAGCAGCCAGATCACATTTCTGTGCCTGACCTCCACCCTCTGTGGCAAGAAACAAGCTGAGGGCAGGGGCTGCCACACTCAGGTGTCTCCTCAGCCAAGCAAGCTGTGTCAAACTCCTGGACACATCTGCTTCCAGCCTGAGCACCTAAAGAAATTTGGACAAAGGCAGCAACCTTGATTTCTCCTCAATTTTGGAGGTTTTTTTGCAGGGTCCATCAAGCAGAAGCCACTGTCCATGCTCTGCTCAACTTTGTCTCCCTGCTTCTTCAGGGCAACATCCCTCAAAGGCAGTGCCTGATTCCAGGGTACCCCTGTGTGTTGTCTTTTTGTTGGCATGTTCACACTGCCAGCACACTGGGGTGGGGATTGTCCATGGCACAAATTAAATGCAAACAGAAAGATGTGTGAATGTGGGGGAGAGAGAAGACAGGTAAAGGTCCATAGTGGTAGAACCAGCAGTGGAAGAATTCCCTGTATTCATAATGAAGGCCACTGCTTAGTGGGCTTAGTGATTAACTAATAAGTGAATTTAGTGTATCTTAGTTAACTTAGTAGATTAACTACTTAGTGACTAACTAAGTTAATCAGTTTGGCATGCCCACATGCCACACACAATCTTCTAAACTCACAGTTGAAATGAGTCAGACCAAAAGCCCCTATGGCCCAGCAAACCATCTCACCAAACATCCTGGTTTCTTTGGAGCAACAGGTAGGCAGGAGCAAGAAACCATTCATAAAGGATATGAAATGTCTGTTCAAAAATGAGCTTACTGTGAGCAGTGAAGATTCACTTGAGAGAAGTGCTCAATGGCTGATGTCTCACAGTCACTGAACATCACAGAAGTGACACCAGGCCTTGGTATTCCTGAGTACTTGGTGCACAAAATTGACTTGCAAGATTAAGTAACAAAAGCCAAAAGCACAGCCAGACCTGAAAAGGGGCACATCACTCACCTGCAGCAAGAATTCCCCACGAGATCCTGGCATGTGCATGGTCTGTCCCAAAAGCAGCCCCTTTTCTAACCAGCCTCAGAAACTTCCTGCCCCATCAGAACCATCTGGAGAAAGACAAAGCAGCCCATATCTCTAAGCTCAGCCTTCCTGCCAGATGAGAGGTGGGGAAATGTCTAGATCCTGCCAGCTTTACCCTTCCTCTCTTGGGCAGCAAGACAATGTCATGCTACAGTCCTGACTGGGCATTTTAAAAGAAGGAAGGGATTTTTTGGATGCTACTTGCAAAGAAGTACTCTAAGCTGGGCCTGGCTCTGTTAGACCTGTCCTTAGCATCAAGCTAAGGGTGCTTGAGCCCTGTTTATCCCATTGCATTGCTACACATCCCCATCTTCTGACACACAGGAGAGCAGAGGACTGAGCACAACCTCAACAATGTCTTTGCACATCTTTGCTCTCTCTCTGTGGCATTGTTTCCACTGCAGAAGCCACAAAACCCTGTACACGTACATTTACTTTTGTGGTTTGCTCTTTCCTTCACATTTCTGCTCTTTGTAAGACAGTGCACAGTTTCCTCATAGGGAATGTAAGTATCATACTCACATTTCCTTGTAAAGGTGACAGAGCCCCCCACATCTGAAGGCAACATCTCAAGAGACAATATGCAGCTGTTGCTAGCTCCAGGTTCTCAGCTTAGTGATGAGCCAATAAACATTCATGCCTGAGGCTTATTTAGGAAAAAAAAAAAAAAACAAAATAAGAAAAAAAAATTTATGAAAAATATTGTTATTTGATGTACTAGAAAAGAAAGACTACAAAAAGTAGATTTGTAGCCCATCTGATAGTTTGTACCATCTCCTCTGGTATGAAACTTAGGTCATATTAAGTGGTACATGCACGTGAGTCAGACACTCTGCACCGAGCATCACCCAAGATCTTCACACCTCTAAATTTCTCACCAGGCTTTGATGAGGCATGGTGTGAGAGGAGAAAAGCAAATGTTTTAATGGGAACCTCAGATGGGCCTCAGATGGGTGATATGTGGAGGGAAAGCTTTGGGAAAGGGTAACTTTATTCTTGGGAGCTCTCCTGGGCTTGCACCCTGGCCTGCAAGGCTGGTATCTATCTGGGCTGCCCTGGGTGGCAGCTAAGGGCTTTTTGATGGCACATTCCTCTTTCCTGCAGCTTTTTACAAAGCAGGAGGAATCGTGGACAGTGGCTGGAGCAAAGAAGAAGCAAAGTCAGCCCTAGCAAGGGGCATTGCCCTGCACTATGAAATGCCAAGGAAGTGCTGGCTCCAGCATAGTTTCAGCCATTTGGTCGATGAAGGACACAATCTGCCTCCTGTTCACTTCTGCCTCACACAGGGCCAAGAAAGGGAAAACTGCAGCTTGAATAAAGTGGAGGAAATATGAAGATCAATAACTCAAAAGAGAGCTTAGCCAAGGGTTTGGCAGGGATGCTGAATCAGTCCCTCAGAGCTAACTGAGGGCCCTGTACACAATGGAAATCTTCCAGAAATAGTGACACACACACATACACACACCACTGATACTGAAACAGTTGCCTTCACAGATTTTTTTATCCTTCTCTCAAGAAAAGTGCATTAACATTTTCAAGCCATGAATCATACAAATTAGTCCTCACCCGATTATTTGAAGAGACATGGTTCCCCTGTGATGTCCATAACCCCACACAGAATCATAGCATATTCTGAGGTGGAAGGGATCCACAAAGATCACTATGTCCCTGCACAGGACAGCCCCAAGAATCACACCCTGAGCCTAAAAGCATTGTCCAAACAATTCTTCAACTCAGACAGACTTGGAGCTGTGAGCACTTCCCTAGTGAGCCCATTCCAGTGCCCCAAAAAGCCTCTGAGGGCAGGGCCTTTTCCTGATACTTAACCTAAAACCCCAACACAGCTTCATGCCGTTAAACCTTTAACCCCAGGTGTTCTCTCTCAGACACATTTTCTTCTTTTCCAGCTGTAAGCATGTGTCAACAGCCAAACCTCACAAAAAAACCCACCCTTTATTTCTGGTCTGAAAGAACATAACCCCTTTAGACAAAGCAGTCTGTGGTTCACAGCAACGACTGAGGCTGGAGCAGATGGCAGTTTCCCATCAGTAATTCCTGCAGATGGTGCATTTCAGTCTTGCTGATGATTTCCATCATCTGTAATGGCCCTAGATTTAGGACCTAACTTCCAGCATCTTGTTCTAGTAAATTCAGTGACACTACTGCTGTTGTAAAAGGTGCTGGCTTGCTGGCATGCTGCAATCAATCTGTCTTGTACAAGAAGCCAGATAAATGACCATAAAAGCCTCTTCTAATCTTGGCAGTGGTAAATACACAAAGACCTGTATTAACTTCAATGTGCCCCTTCATCACAAGAGAGTGGATGGACTAGCAACCCAAGAAGGATAATAGAAGAACAGCTGCTCCTCGAAATATATCCAGGAAAGACAAGTTGCTGCTACCATCTAAGTAATCTTTTGGACAAGATCAGACACTCCCCAGAAAACACCAGTGTGATAAATGCATGTATACCTGATGTTTTGTACAGTATTTTATTCTACTACAGTATTATAAATTCAGAGAGGAGTGAGGGACAGCTGGAAATGGGTAGGTGGGAGGTTGAGAAGTTATGCAGGAGACTGAGCACAAACAGCTGGGTAATACATTTCAGTATTAAGCACATTTATTCCTAGGAGTGGCCCTGAATGGCCTTTATATAGTTCCCACAGAGAAGGAAAGTCTTCCCATCAAATGCAAGACTTTGCATAAGCCTCTCTGAAGCATCACTGTGGATCCTAAAAGTGTAGTTTAATTATTAGACAGTGGGCCTATGATAACAAAAAAAAAAAAAAGGCATACTATGTGGCCTTATGAATACATATAGGGATGTTTGGCTCTTATTACTGAGAAATTAAGATGTAAATTTCTGAGAAACATCTGCATGACACCACATCTGCAGCAGGAGCCCCACCAGTGCTGGCAAAGATCTTTTTCCACAGCAGGGGAACGCACAGGCACAAAGCTGCCCATCTTTCTGAACATTTACGTCCCAGAGCTGCTGTTGCCTGCCAGGAAGAGCAATGGCTAAGGTGCTGTGTCATTGCATTTCTGAGAATTTCTGCTTTTTCAGATGTCAGTGAGGCAGGTGCAGGATGCTCTGTGTGACGCAGGTGAGCACTGGGACATTGGTGGCAGCTTGTGGCTTTTCACAGTATTCCAACAGGGCAGTACCTGCAGCCCAGCTCATTCTGTCACACTGCTGACACTCAGATGGTGTTCTCATTTTTTTCAGCCACCCCTTCACGTTTCCATCATGGAAGAGCAACCCTTTTGTTAATTGCATGTATCTCATGTTTCCTACATACACAGCTTTCAGTAAAAATTTAAGTAAAAACTTTAGCAGGCACTTTGCAGAGCAGGAAATTCACAGTGCAGCCTCAATGGAAAGTTACTGTGCATGCCTTGTGCCCTCACAGATAGGATGCACTGGGTTAGAACCACAGCTGCCATGGTTATTTGTGTTATATTGATATTCCTTTAAGCCCTTCAGCATCAGTAATTCAGTATAAAAACAGGCATCTACTTTCCTCTTATGCTGAGGCTGTTTAACCATTGGGACTTTTTAAGATAGATGAGATAAAATTTATGGCAGTGTTGACTCCTCCTGATTTTCTCTCCACCAAAGAAGGGCCTTTTCATCTGCATCTGGTTCTCCAGAGAAAGCTATAAACAGATCTTTCTATTGCCAAATAACAAAGCTTTAAACACTCAATAAAAGGCATGGAAACAAAACTCCTTATCAGACACTAAATCATCTGAAGAAAAAAAGTCCCAAACTCTCGACAGGTGGGCAGAAATGTGTACAAAGAGAAGCTGAAGTTGCACAGCTTTCACTGTGACCTCCTGTGGCAGCAAGAGGAATCCTGACCCAACTTGTGCACAGGAAGGAAAGGGAGCTGGCACATCCTTACTTGCATTCAGGGTACCTAAAAGCTGGCTGGAGTTCTTCCTTTCCATGACCCCTCTCCCATCTCATCTAGCAAAACCCATTCCAGAAAGTGACATCAAGATAAAAATGCTGGAAAGGATTTGCTAGAATGAGGAGGCGGAGGAAGAAAAAGGTTATTTCCTGTTTGATGCTATCAGATTTGGGTTTACTCCCCTTCTTGGGTTTATCAAAATTAGCACAGCACATTCTGAACCATTTCTCCTGCAAATGGCTCAGCAGAAAGACAGAGAGGAGCAAGGAGCCCCTGCAGTCCCAGGCAGAGCATTGCCAGAGGGGCTCAGTGGGGCTGTGCTGTACCACCAGCAGAGGAGTGCATCTGTCTGGGGAACACCATCCATGACAAATGCCAGGGAGAGCAGGAGTGAGGAGAAAGCAACAGCAGCTGCAGCTTTCTGCAGAAAAACATTTCATACTGCCTGAAGAGTTTGCAGGATGATGGAGGACAGACCTTGCCTGACACCCTTGCAGCCTCCGCACCTATTTAAGGGAAGAAAAATCATCTCTGTCTGCCATTACTCACCACCACTTCTGCACCCTCAGTCATTAAGCCTGAGCCCTTTCTTCCCTTTGGATCCTGCACAGCAGTCACTGAATCTGTATCATCACCCCCTCCCTCTCTCAGTTCATCCTGACACAGCATAGACAGCAGCAGCAGAGGCTGTGCAGTGCTCCTGCTCCAGACTGTCCCACCCAGCAGTGTGCTGGAATTTTGAACTTTTTTTTGTGTTGTCAGGCACTGACATTTAAAAGAATATTTAAAAGAATATTGTTTTTGACTTGAGGCCTTGGAGAAGGTTTCTAAAATTGAGCGATGAAATTAAAATTACTAATATGTAATTTAAATAAAAGTATATAATATTACACGATGAAAATTTTAAAATTGAAAGTTTTAAAATATAACAATATATAAAAAATAAAATAAAAGTAGTGCTCCTGCTCCAGGCTCTGTGTGCCCCCCAGGGAAAGCCTCCACCAACTTCTCCAGTTGGCTCAAGGTGAATTGGGTTGACATTCACACACCTTCCTGAACGTGTCACCTAACATATCCCTGAATCCCACCCCTGCTGCCCCAAATTCCCCCCATAGGTTTGCAGGCTGTTTCAGAGGAGAAATCTGATGCCTATTGCTCTGTGATTGAAAGCTTTCACAAGAGTGCAACACAAACTTTTAGTGCTCTTTGCTTCAAGTCATGCTGTCAATGTCACTATTGCAACTCTCTTCACACAGATTAAAACACCATCACAAGTTCTTTTTTTTGTTTGTTTGTTTGAAGATATCTTGTTACATGACTTTTCAGTATATAAAAAAAAAGCTTTTAAAACTGCTTCGCTCCTTAGTTTAGGGAAATTATGTTTTGCCCTCAAAGAGGAAGTTGTATAAACCAAAGATGAGACAGCAATGCTGGCTGGAGGATAGGCACCCAGCTGTATTTCTTTATTCCATTTGCATATGATATGGGAGTAGACAATAATTCTCTCCAACATACTGCATTTGCAATTCCAAAAGATTTGCTGAAAACTGCCTCCAAGTAATTCTTGGTCTGTAATGCATCTAGTTTCTGTTGTGTTAGACAATACTAAAAGTATCAGTAGCCATCATGAGTTCTAAAAATTCTGTATAGAATTCTGATTGTAACTATAATTATATTAGCTATAAAACACACATTTTAGACTATAGCCCCATTCAGTATTTTACCATGGATATTGGCTAAGTGTGACATGGAATATGCTAATCAGAAAAATAGATCCATTTAAAAATAAGCNAGGCCTTGGAGAAGGTTTCTAAAATTGAGCGATGAAATTAAAATTACTAATATGTAATTTAAATAAAAGTATATAATATTACACGATGAAAATTTTAAAATTGAAAGTTTTAAAATATAACAATATATAAAAAATAAAATAAAAGTAGTGCTCCTGCTCCAGGCTCTGTGTGCCCCCCAGGGAAAGCCTCCACCAACTTCTCCAGTTGGCTCAAGGTGAATTGGGTTGACATTCACACACCTTCCTGAACGTGTCACCTAACATATCCCTGAATCCCACCCCTGCTGCCCCAAATTCCCCCCATAGGTTTGCAGGCTGTTTCAGAGGAGAAATCTGATGCCTATTGCTCTGTGATTGAAAGCTTTCACAAGAGTGCAACACAAACTTTTAGTGCTCTTTGCTTCAAGTCATGCTGTCAATGTCACTATTGCAACTCTCTTCACACAGATTAAAACACCATCACAAGTTCTTTTTTTTGTTTGTTTGTTTGAAGATATCTTGTTACATGACTTTTCAGTATATAAAAAAAAAGCTTTTAAAACTGCTTCGCTCCTTAGTTTAGGGAAATTATGTTTTGCCCTCAAAGAGGAAGTTGTATAAACCAAAGATGAGACAGCAATGCTGGCTGGAGGATAGGCACCCAGCTGTATTTCTTTATTCCATTTGCATATGATATGGGAGTAGACAATAATTCTCTCCAACATACTGCATTTGCAATTCCAAAAGATTTGCTGAAAACTGCCTCCAAGTAATTCTTGGTCTGTAATGCATCTAGTTTCTGTTGTGTTAGACAATACTAAAAGTATCAGTAGCCATCATGAGTTCTAAAAATTCTGTATAGAATTCTGATTGTAACTATAATTATATTAGCTATAAAACACACATTTTAGACTATAGCCCCATTCAGTATTTTACCATGGATATTGGCTAAGTGTGACATGGAATATGCTAATCAGAAAAATAGATCCATTTAAAAATAAGCAAGTGTCCCTGCCCACAGCAGGGGTGTTGGAATTAAATGACCTTTAAGGTCCCTCCCAACCCAAACCTTTCTATGATTTGCTTGCAAAAAAAAAAAAGTACAAATATTTAGAAGGGCTTGGGGCCTTCTAAGTTCTCAGTAAGGACTTCCCTGCTGTCCCCAGCCACATCTTCTGCCCGAGGAGATGAGTCAGGTAATAAATAAAATCTAGAGGGTTTTTTTCAGCTACACAGAGATTTTTATCCAAGCTTCACATAGTCACTGTTTGCACATCTCTTCAGTACAACAGATGTTTTATTTGCTCTTGTGAACTGACCATTATCTGCTCTCAGACTCACCAACTTCTACTCCTGTTGTTCCTGTAGAGCCAAGGGTGACAGGGTGGGGCTGGTCCTGCAGCTCCTCATGAACTGCTGGCTCTGGCCCTGGTGTCTCTGCTCCTGTGCTGGGCTCTGGGGCAGCACCCCAAGGGCTGCATACACAACCACTGGGACATCAGGCACCGTGGTAGAAATTGAGAAACAAAGCTCTGTTTCATTGCTGGGATGTGGGGGCTTTTCTGTCATGATAGTTTTGTGGGGATGCACTCGTCCTGAATGCTAGAAAAAATCTAAAGGGATCCTTCCATTTTCTCTGCTTACCATTCTACAACACATTTCTTGCTTGCTTTCACTTTCACTTTGATCTTATGTCAAATAGGTTCATTCTCTGTTCTCTTTTTATATTCACAAACTAAATTAATTACATGATGAAAAGATTACATATTGCATTTCATGTCAGTTGTTGCTTAGCACATGCCACAAGCAAACTCCTCTCTTCCCACCATGAAAGACTGACATGGATACAAATCTAAACCTCTGTTCTGTACAGTGCTACGATCTGTGGTTTGTCTCAGGTGGGAGGATATCAGGTCCCAAAACATCCACATTTCCCATTTCCTTGTCCTGCCAGCACTTGATTGATTAACAGAGGGATGGAAGCTGCACTACTGCCAGCCTTCCCCCAGCAGCCAGAGAGGACGATGTGATGGTCAGCTCCCATCACCTGGAAAGCACCAGCTCCCCAGACACCCTGACACCAAGGACTCTCAGCAACCCAGAGAAGGCAGGGCTGGCATGGCACAGCCTCACTGAAGGCACCAGAAGCCCCAAAAGGGCAGCACAGACACCTCCGTTTCTGGTCAAATTCCTGATAGCACCATCTACAATACCCTGTTCTTCCATCAGGCCCAGGCTGGAAAATGTCCCTGCTCTTTCCTGGAAGATGCAGCAGTGTAGTCAGACTGGAAAATACCTGGAAATTCAGGCAGTTGGCTCCTCAAAGTGCTGGGTTCATAGACTGCAGGGCAGGATCACCCATGCCCAGTCACACCAGTGTTCCAGGGATAAACCTGCTATGGTAAACTCAAGGGATTTGATACAATCATATCAGGACATTGCTTTTACCTACAATCTAGGGCCCCTTGTCTAAGGCTGAGAATGAGACACATCCTCCTTGCAAAAGCTGCAGTGCAGTCCAGTATCCTCTCTCCCAACTAAGGTGGCTTAAGTGTCACCAAAAAAATACAGATGAGTAAAACCAGCCCATCACCCTGCATCCCTGCCCTGCACCTCACAGCTTAGGCAAGGCACCAGAGCAGGGCTGGTGTGCATGGATGTGCTTACACATTAACACACATATTCCAACAGGGACAAGCTTTGTGCCACTGTCCCACAGCCTCTCCTGAGGTGACTTACAGATTAATGTCCTCGTGATCTCTGTGCCCTTGACCACTCAAGTCAGCTCTAGTCAGCAATAACTTGTTTCCACATTTCCTTTATTTAGCTGTGTGTGAATTTGAAAATAAGCCTGTACTTCCTGTGAAAACCAGAAAGAAACAATTATTGAATAACAAAACTTAAACCGTTCCGAAACAAGGTAGAAAACATCTTTTTATTTGGAACAAAATTAATCATGGGGGGTAAGGAAAGAGAAAAAAACAACCAACAATAGCTGGGCATGAACACATACAGTTAAAAGAAGAGCACAGGCTGCATCACTTCTCTCCTGACCTCACAGTAACACAAACTTCTGCCCCATTGCTGAATGGCACTTTCAGTGGTAAAGGACAGAAAACCAACCGTGGTTCAATCTGTCTCACAAAGACTTCTTGCATCTCTATGGAAAAAACCCTTCCAGGACTGGGATCATAACAGTGGTGGTGCTCCCAGCTGCTGGGCACCCCCAGCCCTCCCAGAGCTGACAGCAGGAAGGCAGCACCAGGCTAAGCTAGAGCTGGGATGCCCCAGCCAGCAGGACAAGGCTGGCCCAGCTCTCTCACCCTCAGTGCTCAAACACTGCCATCTTCTCCAGTGCAGGTCAGAGCACTGCTCAGCCTTTGAAGCATGTGCTGGAGTCTACTGTCCCCTCCTGCCTCTGCCAGAAAGTGCAGAAGTGAAGCAATGCTGACTGTGTCCCCTCGTTTTGGTGACACTGTCCCAGTGACATTCACTCAGCACCCTGTGCTACTTTTTTGTCATTCAACTCACAGCCTTTGAGGAATGTTTATACTGAAAGGAGTTAGAACAGCACCGTAAGGAAAAGAATTATCAAGAATTATCACCTCCCTCTTACCGTGGAAAATCCGATTCCTACAGCAGCCTTTAAAAGCAGAGACAGGCTGAATCACCACCAACACAGTACACAAGATCCAAACATCTTCTAAAGAGTCACAAGACAAGGAAACAACGAGAACCATCACCTATGGCTGGGTGTCACTGATGCAGAGCCCTGGCAAGTACACAGAGATGAAGGAGTCCCAGGTGCAGCCATCCCACCAGCCCTCTCACCTGGGAGAGAAGCCTCCAGTTGAGTTTGGATTCTGCTGGGGTGCTCACAACCCTCATTGGATGGCATTCATCAGGCATATCTTAAATCCATTGCCAAGGGATACACAGTGTCAGCACAATATAAAACAAGGACGAAATTACTAGGGAGGAGAGGAATGCAGTACACGCCTCCCCACCCCTTTTGGTCCCAGTTTGTATCATTTTACTACTATGCCTTTCTAGCCCAGCAGGCTAATTTAACAACAGGCTACTAACAACCAATTTAACACCTTGCTCTGACTACTACAATTGTCTTATGCAGTAAATACCTTGCTCTGGTAGCACATCTTGCAGCACTCCCTGCAGCCTGACAGCCCTGCAGTCTCTGGCAGCTTTGAGACAGAGTCCCTGCCTCTCCTCACCACAACCTTCTTCCCTGCAGGTCTGCCCCAGCTGCTCCACAGGCACACCTCCCCTGAGCAGAACAGGACATGCATAGCAGCAAGACTTACCTAAGAGATTCTATAAATTGCTGCTGTCTGTGCAAATAGCACAGCCCCCAACAAGCCTACATGCACAGGCAGATGGCTTCATCAGCTTGCAGTAGCTAAACTATTACACTAAAGGCACTAATGCTTGCATTGATAAACAACCTCAGCGTTAAAATCAAGGTTTCTGCCAAAACTGCAGCCCCAAGCCCCCTCCTGTTGCAGGTAAGCGAGTGACAGTGCTGGCTTAGCTCAGGGGTAGCCCAAGCAGTCAGAATTCTGGTGAAAGGTAACCAAAGGTAACCTGTGCCCTCTGTCATTTGGGGCACCAAGAGGTGAGTAAAGCCAGCATCACCCTGGGTCTGCACACAGCATCTGCAAGTCAAATGTCAAACCCCCACCACTACTCCTGCTCCAGGCAGCAAGAGATGAGGGCCAAATCACAGGGTCTGGAGCTCAGAGGAGTGACTCAGATAAGCACCCAGGATAGCAGATACTGAGCTGAGACCTCCTGTGAGTTTCCTAGTGAAAAAAAATGCCCTGAAATCTCCCAAGAAGAAGCTTTCTCAGGAAATTTCTGGCAAGTTCTTGGCTTCTGCCGGGGTCTGGCAGGCCACCTCAAGCTGCCTGTAGTGCCTGCCCCTGGCAAGGCATGGGGTGGGCAGGGAGCAGGAGGAGCTGCCCATCTCATCCCAGGCTGTCCCTGGGGCTCCTTGGTTTATCTGCAGCTCTGGTATCAGGCAAAGCATCAAAGAACCTATCAGGCCACGGCAGTGCAGCCTTGAAGCCACATGTGTGCTTATCTCTATATTTTCTTTTTTCTTTTTTAAATGAAGTCAGAAGGTCTGACACCTCACATCATCTTTCCCCTGCTAAAATTTTCCAGACACAGTGAGACTATGGGATGCAAAGGGCAAGAGTGACAGGATCCAGGGTGGGACAGCAAACATGTCAGATCAGTCATCAGTTGGATCAGGGAAACAGTCTGAGGCATCTTCCTGGCTTTCCATATCAACTAAGACCTCGGGAGCTGGCATTTCCTCAGCTTCTATCTGCACTGGTAAGTTTTCTTCTGACAGTGGCTGGGGCTCAACACCTTGGCCAATCTGGGCAGCATCTGGAAAAGGGAGAAATGGTTTGTAAGTGCCCACACTACGGCTCACCCTCATGGAAATTCTCCCCCTGGTCCCTAATGCTGCAGGCTGTCTAAGACACTCAGTCCCCTCTCCCCAGGCATCTACAAGTCAAATTTCATTTTTCTCTGTAACTACTCATTTACTGAGATATCCATCGTGCCTTAGGGCAGTTTGGTACTGAAGCTATCTGGTTTCTTAGTACCAAAGTACTTTAGTACTGTTAGTACCAAACCTTTAGTACCAAAATACTAAAGCCAAATCTATTCACTTACATCTGAATAATTAAAGCTGGCTAACAGCACACATTTAGTTCTCACCTACTTTCCACATGCATCTCTGCTTTTTACTTAATTGTGAAAAATCTAAATATGGACTACTTTTTAGTCAAACTTATGTGTGAAATTTTTATTAAAAGCTCTACACTTGAAGTATATTAATATTAAACAATGACCTGAAAGACTTTTTTTTCTCTTTCTTGCTCGATGTTCATGAGTAGCATTTAATATTTTGAAAGCAGAGCATAGAGCATCCGAGGTTAGGTATACAGCACAGCTGAGCTATAGAAGACTGTGCATGGTACAGTGAAGGACATCAGAAATGCAGTGCTGAGACCAGGCTGTGACCTATGTAATGCTGCTCCAGTTCATGATGTCTCTGCTAAACCTACTTCAGTTGATGATGGTGCATTAGTAGGCAAGGCATTGCCAGCATTTGTGTTTGGGAAGCAAAACTGAGGGAAACATAATACAAAAAGTGGATATTAATATCAAGCACTTACAGAACAGATTTCTGAAGGGTTTTTATCACAGCACTCTCTTGACCATATTGTGCTAAAGCTGTGGGGATTTATGCTCGATTTCTTTGAAGAATTTAAAATGTGACCATATCCTCACTCTAGCCTCAGTTTAAGAAAATGCACAAGCCTCCGGCTTTGATGGGATTTAGCTGTGTTTACAGCTCAGCATATTGGCTCCTGCTGTCCTGAAGATGACTGCTTACAAAAATAATGCCAATTTTAATAAAATGTTACTGGTGAGAAGAGGAGAGGGGTGAGAAAATTGCAGGAAAGCTGCTGAGTTTTTGGGGGGTTGCTGTTTTTGAGGTATGTGTTTTATTTAGCACAGGAGATACTGGAACAGACATCCTGCAGCCTGCTGGCAGCACCTTCAGTGGGATGCTTGTGGGATGGCTGCCCCTACCTCTCATGGCACGAGTAAGGGACTGAAAAATGCCATGCTGCAACTCCTGGAGAATGTGCAGGCATGTCCCAAGCCTCTCTTTACTGTCACCTCCAGCCCCACCAGCCACACACAAGCACTGTGTCCCCCCTAAACAAGGTGTCTGGACTAAACAGGTCACTGGACTCACCAGGCTTCGGAGGACGGTCGGCTTGAGCCTCAACACGGTCTCCATTGGGGGGGCTCTTTGTGCCTTCACCAGACACCACTGACATTGTTAATCCATCATCCTTCTCCTCCTCTGTGAAACCAAAACCAGGGATTTGAAGGAAGAGGCCTCCCACACCCTCAGATTCAGCAGGTCTGCTGTGATGCCAGACCCCCAACACGTGTTTGTGTCCCCTGCTCACGCAGCACTGGCTCCGCTCCCGGCACAGACAGATGCCAGAACAAAGGGTCACTGCCAACCTGCCAGAGACCTGCCTGGCCATGCTGGCAGGGTCACAGCTTGAGGTGGCACGGGCAGATTGCTCTCAGGAACTAGTGCTGACAGAGGACTGCCACCAGAAACATTCAGGTCATTTCGGGATCACGCCTGAATGAGGTTCAATTTTATTGCCCATAGGAAAGATTTTGCTTTGGGTTTTTCTTCTCACCAGGAGCACAGGGTGAGGTAAATAAAGGAAAAGTGAGGTTTAACTCAAGACCCTGTAAGAGCTGCCTATCAGCAAGCAGACATCTGCTCCAGCAGGTCAAGGGAGGACAGGCTGGAGGACAAGCAGCCACCCAGCTGAGACCAGGTTACTCCAAGGCCACGTCAACCACAGCCTGCACAAACACAGTCCTCTCTAAAATTAATCACAGGGAGGTCACAGCATTCCCCACTCACCTGAAGGCACTGGGATGAACTTGTGTCTTCTCCTCATGCAGCAACATATGGTTGCAGGCAAAGCCACCACCAGGATGAGCACACCTGCTGCACACCCTGCCAGGATGTAAATGAACCCCGGGTACTGCAGCAGGTCTGCAAGAAGGACACAGCATTGTTAGGGTACCATGGTGGACAAACTCCTTTCTCCCAGTGGGAGAAACCCTGTAACCAGATTAAAGCTTGTTGACATTGCTGTTGCTTTAGTTTGGATCAGGGCAGCTGACACTGAACTGTGGCATTTTGTGATTTATGTAGCATCCTTCAATTATGGCATGGAATGGTTCACTAAGAGAAGAGGCCTGTGCTGTGTGCATTCTCTTCTGCCTGCTCTGACCACTGACATCTAAGGTAATCTGTAAGTTTTAATCAAATTTAACAGAGAAGGTGATGGTTTGAAAGATACTACGCTTCAACAAGTTGTATGAAAACGGGCAGCTGAGGAGGGAGACCTAAGGAAGCAGCTCCTGCTGAAGGAAAAGCTGCAGAGATGGTATCAGAGAATCTTTTTAGGACAGTCATAGAATGACTGCACCAAACCCAGAGCACTTCTGGTCAGAGCCTGCACTGCCTCAGGCACCAAAGGCCATGGCCACTAGAGCCAGAGCTGTAGGAAAAAATTCACTCACTCATTCCACTGCTGCTTAGGGAAGGATTCCGCTCAGCTCCCTGCCAAGCCAGTGCTGGATCCCAGAAAACTGGGAGTTTTGAGCTTTCTGTGCTTTCTGGCACTGACCCCTGGAGAACACTGCTTTTGACCTGAGGCCTTGGAGAAAGCTTCCAAATTTGAGTGATGGAGTTAAAGTCACGGGAGTGTAGTAAAATAGAAGTGTGTGATTTCACGTGGTAAAGGGTTTTAAATTTAAAGTTTTTATAGTATAGTGACAGGTATGGGACAAAATGGAAAATTTTAGGTGGTCTCTTTTCGATGCTCATCTTCCTTCTTCTTCATAGTTTCAAGTAGTAGTTTCCAGTTAGAAGGTTAGTACTGCACTGAAGGTCATAAAAGTTTAGTTATTAGGTCAAAAAGTATAAATAATATGTGTTAATTCTCTATTAGACTATTTAACTTTAAAAGACCTTGTAGCTAAGTTCACCTCCATTTTGCTCACTTCGAGTTAGTACCTGAAAGTATTGCTAAACTCTCTGTACTTTAAATAAGATTTCATAAACAACCAAGCCTGAACATGAAAAAATTTGTGTCCTTCCTGTATTTAGAGCTAGGATTAAAAAAAAGACAAAAAAAACCTTCAAACAAGGCACTGATTAAGTGGTGCAGAACACCACCACCATTACAGGCCAGGAGCGTGCGGAACACGCGGCGGGAGCGAGGGCTGCAGATGGCTGAGCAGAAGGGCAGCACAAGTCAGTGGTACCACAGGTCAGTGGTACCATAGGTCAGTGGTACCACAAGACAGTGGTAATTGTCACCCAGCTCAGCTCAGAGTCACTCTGATGGGGCAGACCTGCACATTCCCTGCTGCTGAGCGTGCAGCTGGTAGAGGGCATCGCAGACTTGCACAAGAGAGACCCAGCCAGGCTTCCTCCTTTGTCACTTTTTATCTTCTTTTTCTTTTCAGTCAGAGTCAGGATTAAAAGCATGAGACATGGAATTAAGTGTTCAGACTCAGATGTTTGTTAATTCTTATCTATAGTACAGTGATTGCTACAGCACTTCTAGCTAACAAGCTAAAAATGGTGAAATGGCGATGGATCTCACTTGTTAGAAAGTCTTTTAAGGCTTAACAGTCCAATTAAAAACTAACACCAAAATTATTTTTACTTTTGACCCAATGACCAAACACCCATGACCCACAGTGTGGCATTTTCTATCCAATTAAAAAGTACTACTATACCCAAGAAGATGAAGAAGAAAGAAAACCTACGCCCTAAAACCTCCATCTTGCTTTATACCTATTATATTCTAAATCCTCAAATTCCAAATCCTTCACCATGTGACATTACACACTTCTATTCAAACTACACACCAGTGATTCTAGTTCTACCATTCAATTTTGGAAGCCTTCTCCAAGGCCTCAGGTCAAATACAGTGTTCTTTTGGGGGTTAGTGCCTGACAGCACAGAAAGTTCAAAACTCCCTGTTTCCAGAGTTCCAACACGCCTTCACTGAGATCATCTGCTCCAGCTTGGGGCAACCTCTAGGAAAACTCTCCTTGCCATATGCAAAAAAAACCCATACAGCTCCACTTTAACATAAATTCCCTAAAACACTTTAGGTAAGTCCGTGTCATCCCTTTCTGGATAATTTAACTCCTTTTCTGCAGCAACCAACAGGCTCATTTGGAGCTTATTTTCACACCCTCAAAAGCACTAATTGCTCCATATCTCCAGAGACTAGGAAGAATTTTAAATGCTCCAGGATATTCTACACACCACCATACTCCACCTGCTCACTGGGACACAACTGCACACAGGTACTCGTGGTATTTTCAGACTTCTTGTTCCAGTCTTTTTAAGAACAATTACCAAGTTCAAAAAAGTCCATATTCAAAATTAAAAACTTTGAGCGACTCAGAAGTAATTTCTCTAATTATTTTAGTTGATGAAAGCTTAGAAAATATTGTCAAAAGTATAAATACAAGTTGGGAATTTTTTTCCCGAATCTTTTTCCTAAAAATCTGCCACTTGTTAATAAGGTCCTTTTGAGATTAAATATTATGTTAAAAATAATCAATGAACAAATAAATAATGAATAAAAGTCTTTTATATATGTTGACATCTTAACTTCTGAATCCTGTGTGTTCAGAGCCTTGTGTTGCCTGGGAAGTTTACGGCACTTCTGAAAATTGGTTTTTGGTAATAATTATTCAAAATTAGTTTCATCAGCCAACAGGTTGCCCAAATTGAAGTTTTTACATGGATTGTATACCTACAGTGGAAAAACTAAATTCAGCCCTTTGCCTGGAGCAAATAATAACTCACAAAAAAAAGCTAATCTTCAAATTAAATTAAATTAACCTATTTAATTTCATTTTACTGGTATCCAGAATTGCTTTAATTCACTTTTTACAAATGTGGTTGCATTTGGTAGCTAAAAAGTGGAATTGCTGCCACTTTCTTTCTTTCTTTCAGACCCTTCCAAATATGTGTTTATGTGCGTGTCCATCCCTAAAGAGATATCACTAAATTCCCTCATGAGCTTTCCAAGAAGGGAACAGATATTACACCCAGGGGACTGGGCAGCCTCCCAGGATCAGCCATGGAATCTGTCAGCACTTGTGTGATTTATCACAGGGTTTGACTGAACAGCTCATGGATGTTCACATCCTCGTTCCCCAGTGCCTCGGCCAGCTTGGGTCTGACTACACTGAACAGCCTCCAACCAATTTAACTGGGCAAAATTCAGGTCACTGCTCCACTGCCACAAATGCCAAATCTGCACAGCCTGGCCAGCAGTGCCAGCAGGACCAGGCATGGAGAGCCCACAGTATTCCTGTTGAATGCCACTACACTGGACACAGGGTCTAGGTCAGCAGGGGTGCTTCCACATCAACTGCATGCCAACCACAGAAGAAAAAACAGTATCTGCCATGGAGCTGGAGTGTCCCAGACAATTTCTAAAATGCTACAGTACAGTTTCGCTAGTGGCAAAAGTGATTAAATTAATTACAGCAAAATTTGTCAAAAACCTTATGGTTTTGACAGCCAATTTGTCAAAAATCTTATGGTTTTGTAGCTTTGATAACTATCTTTGCTGCCAGAGAGTAGAAGAACCTTCACTACTAGACGTGCAAATTAAATGATAGCCAAGGATCCAGATTTTCTGTATCATTAAATCCTGGCCTTATTGAAGCAGAATACTCAGCATTTATGAATAGTTTGCAGATGGATAAAGTCCCAGCCTTCTCGCAGACTTACATGTCTGAGCAAGGATATGGAGGGGAAAAAACCCTACATTCCATAACTAAATTACTTGTGTCTTTACCCACTTCTGATGGATGGGGGTGATGGAGAGACATTTGTATAGATCAGAAAATATTTTGTGCTTCTGGCCTAGATAAGGGGAAAAGAGATGAGGCAAAACACCTCAGCTGAGTCCAGCACCAACAGGGCTGAATTAGAGGAAGGGGTTTTATGGGGATGCAAGAAACTGGAAGGCATCTGGGTCATGGATGCATGTCAGAGTAGGAAGCAGCCTGTGTTTCTAAAGCAGCATAGAGGATTGGTGCACAGGAGGGTGCAAATCTCCATCACCAAAAAGTAGGAAAAGAGACAGATGGAGATCCATCCTTGCTGCAGAGCTGGGTAAAAGGACCTCCTCAACAAATTTATCCCATCTGTGGTTGTAGGCTGTGTCAGTCCAAGGCACAAGAGGGAGAAGGAAATCAAGGGGTTGCTTTCTAAAGGCATGGGTTGGTAACTCTGGAAGGGAGATGCCAGAGGACAGAAGAGTTTGATATTTTGAAACAACTCCTCAGTTTGCTGCTGTAAGAGACCAAAAGGAAGATTTTCTGGAGATGCCGTTACTCACCATAGCTGCAAGACAGCATAATGGGTCTGGTTCTTGTGACACTGTTCCCCTTCAGAACTTCACAAACAAACTCCCCAGGCTCAGTTTTGTCCAGGTGAACCTTCTTCCCAGCATCCTTAATGCAAGCCCCCTCGGCTTTCAGGTGGGTGCCATTCAGCAGCCACCGAAACACCAGGATCTCGTTGCTGGCCACGTTGCAGGACAGCTCTGCAGTTCCATCAGGGAAGCACTGGATACCAATGGTCGGCTCTGGTCACACACAGCATGGGGCAACAGGAACAGGGAGGAAAGAGAGAGGTGAGGAGAGGACTCAGCAGTGAGCATGAGCTGAACCTTACCAGCAATCCCAGTAATACCATATTTACCGTGTCAGGGGAGCATAGAAATAAGTGAACAGACTCTTGAGTGCCTGCACTCTGCCCTGAAATGCTTAAAGTGCCCATCCCAACCCTGCTAGCGACTCTTGATCCCTGTGTTGGGATCCTGTTTTCATTTTCCTAACTGACATTGAAAACAAAAAATAAATAAAAGCCCCTGATCTGAGACGATGGTGGAAATATCCAAAGCATGTGCCAGCCAGAGCCCTCCTCTGTAATCAGCAGGTAATCGTAGCTTTGGAGGAATCTCAGCCCTTCCCTCCACCAGAGGTTTGTACTTTTGCTGTCACTCTGTCCCTTCTTCCATTTTAGAGTGGAACTGATGCAAATCATGGCCAGCATGAGTACAAACACAAGACACCTGCAGTTGGATACAATACCCAGATGAGGACATTTTAAAATTAATCATTGCTCTTGCTACATTTCCCTGGATTTCTCACTTTCAGTCTACTACAAGGAGCAAACCTATTTCCTACATTTTGTCACTTTGCAAATACAAACTAGATAGAGAACTGGTATGGTTTTCTAACAGCAGGAGTAACATTGAGAACATCCATCCATGGAAATAAGCTCAGAAATCACTTTCTTGTGCTAGGACATCATCTTCAGTTAAAATTTCCTGCTTCCAGGAACATGTTGGCTGTGGAAGTTTTTCCCTGCCTTACAGGTGGCAACAGAACAGAAGGAGGAGGCAAATGTTCCCAAAGTAAATCCACTGAAATAGAGGTTAAACCCAGCACACTTCTGCAGTCTTTGACTATTTCCAGTCTAAGCCCCTGTTCTTCATACCAAGGAGTCACATCTTTGACCTACTGTGCACAGCAGTTCCGCCTGTTTGCACCCAAAAGGTGTAAGGGTTCATTTGTCTTCACTGAGACCAGTTTGCTCAGACATTTCCATTACAGTTTCCTACACTTCAATTTATCTTAGAGGCCTGTGTAAGTGAAAGCCCTGCAAAAGGAATGGTGGTGATGAGGAGCAGAGCAACGCTCTGTGTCTGCCTGCAGCACTTTTCAGCAGGAGGACAAACCCTCCTAAGCTTTCTCCATATTAACCCAAGCAATGAGCTGGATCCTGTGCAGAAGTGACTTTGTTTTTGTCTTTGCTGTCTGCAGATGGATAAGTGGGCGCACAAAAGGGAGCAGGAATTCTGAGGGAACAGGAGGGACACTGGCATGGTTCCCAGAGGCACCTATAGCTCCTACAAGCTCAAGCAGTTTCTTTGGAAAAATTTCAAGGCATTAGGTTTCCAACCAGGTTCACAAGTTCAAAAGCTTTTTGTTGCTAAGAAGGCCACTTACCAAATACTTCCAGTATAAAATTTTTGGTGGTGTTCTGAAAAACAAATCCATATTTTCCTTCATCGTCTTTCTCCACACTCCTCAGCACTAGGGAGCCATTCTCTAAGTTCAGCCATCTACTGGCAGAAGTGCCACACTTGGCCAACAAAGTATCATTTAGGACAGTTGTAGAGCATTTCTTATCCTCCCTGCTCATGCTGAAGAAGTTCTGCAGGCTTTGGATTTCCAAAGAAAAGACTGCTGAATCGCCGCTGAGTGCACCAGTCCAGATGGCAGAGCCTGAAAAGAGAGCAAGCTTGCCACGTCCATCCATCCCCTCCTGCCTGCCTCCCAGGAAGGAAGATGCCCAGGTGAGACATAATAGGGACAGACCCAACCCTAGGGACAAGCTGGATCACCAGTGATTGAAAATCAGAGGAGTGGGATACCTTCTATAAGGTCCAACTTCCCCCCACCTCAACAGCACAGGAATGGTGTGCACCATGCACAGAGGGAAACAAAAAGCTGAACAGCTGGTCTTTTCTCTCCCTAAATTTAAGATGACCATCTACCAGCCCCCATCAGAGATGAGAGACTGTGCCAAGAGAGGTCCTCAGGGCATCAGTGCCATGGACCTTGCACAGAGGGTAGCAGAAGAGTAAAGTCACAGTTTTAACTTGAACAGGTCCCGCAGTACCCTTGCACATTATTAAGTTGTTGTGTGTAAATCAGAGAGGAGTAAATGGCTGGGTGACAGCAGCTTGGGAACTAACCCAAGGTCACAGTGAGTGCTGGGAGCTGGACCACATCGCTCTCAAGCCAGCACTCTGCATACAAAGACATTACATTCCCCACTGAAAAGCTTCTACAGACACAGGACACTCAGAAAGTACAATATTGTTAGTTGTCATTTGTTTAGTAGGAAAAGAATCTGTCTTACTTTGGTCTGACTCCCCTTTCATGCATTAGCAGTCACACTATTTGATGTCATCCCAAACCTGGTAGCGTTCTTAAAAGATCTTGGAGCAAAATTAGGGCGTCTGCTCATCTAGGCAAATCTGTGCCAACCCCATAAAGAAAAATCTTACTTACCTTGAGTAACAGTTACTATCACCAGCAAGCAGAGCAGAGTAAAAGGAGAGTTGAAATCCATTTCAAAGAGCTCCTTGCATCATATGCTGAGGAGACGATCTGGCTACAGAGCTCAGTGAATTTAGTGTTCGGGAAATGATGTCAGAAGCAAGAGTGCAAAAAAAAAAAAAAAAAGAGAGAAGAGAGTCCATAGTGGACAGTTTGAATGATGTTTCAAAATAGACCTGCAAGGTTTTGGGTGACTGAACTCGGGCTGAGCCAATGCAAGCCACAATGTGCTCTGCAAAGTCCTGCAGCTCAGAGGTAGCTACGGGTGTGATAATAGGGCTGAGAGATGAGAAGAGACAAAAATATCTCCTGGTCAGCTTACCCCATTTAGGAAGATGCTAATGTCTAGAGCAGGCAAAGGAGAAACACCTGTTTTTTTCATCCTTTTCTAGTTTATCAAAGTACAGCATCACCATCCGTGGGGGAGAAACTAGTCCAGTCAGATAAAGCACTGCACATGAAAATCAGCTGATTTTCTGAAATACTAAAAATTGTCTCACCAGCAGAAAGGAGTTGTGGGCCAAGGCTCTCCCTCTGTTCCCAAAGGCTGCGCTCCCAAATGTGAACTTATGCCAGGCTCTTTTAGTGGCTGAGTGGTATCTGCCACACAGAAAAGGCTCCATACAGCCACCCCAGGCAAAGAGCAGAGCTTATGGGAAGTTAAGTTGCATAGCAAAACTAAACTAAATGTAGCCCAAAAGCCACCCTAGGTCTATTTGGAGAGCAAAACTCAAGAGATGAGACTGAAAAGTCAATCCTGAAACACTGGAACCAGTTATCTGGAGAGCCAGGCAGGGCTAGATGGCTTAAAGCTCACTGGATGTTGTACTGACTGCCAAGGTGGGTTACGCAAACCACACTACAGGAACTGAAGGAACTAAACTGGTATAGCATTAGAGCCAACATCTGGATGTTTTCAGAAGCTTAGCAGATGTGCTGGGGAATAACTGTAACAGCTGGGTTCAGGATGCAGCTGGGAATCCTATACTTTTGTGCTGTTTCTCTGGACAAAAGCAGACACAGCCCCTTAAGGGAGCTCCACACAGCAGGTTCATGTGTACACACATGTTTCTGAGAAGTGGGTAAAACCCTTGCATTGTGGTCTGCATTATTTTTCAATCAATCTGGCTATGCTTGAAAAATTCCACATTTCAGCTGCTGGTTTGGTCACTCTGACTTCTTATCAATAACAATTGCATCTCACCTCCTGCTCCCAGTGTCCCAAACTTACAAATTTGGTTCAAGGCCATCACAGCAATATGCTGTCTTTATCATATGTGCATAGGACAGGCTAAATTGATCTGAGACAGAAATAGACTTCTCTGAGAAAAGCAGTGAAGTGAGTCTTCTGACACTCACAGCAGTGCAGAGGAAGGGAGAGAGAAAAAAGTAGTTACAGTAAGAAACACTTTCATTTCCCTCTGTGCTGCTGAAATAACATGAAGAAAATCTCTCTCAAATAACCACTGCAAGACTGGGGCTAACCATCTGCCTCGGATGTGCACATTCAACTTCATTTCACCTTCATGCTCGAAGGGCAAGCTGGTAGAGCTCAGGGTTGCAGTGCTGTGGTGGAGACACGAGACAGGACAGACAGCACGTGCAGGGTTGCTTCCAAACAGCACCCCAAAATGTCCAGAATCTCAGCAAAACAGGATGCAAAAGGGGGCTGCATAAAGACTAATCCCGCAGAAGTTCACCTCCTCTTCCAGGCAGTGAGAGCAGAGCTCGTTTACACATTTGCAGTAAAATCCAAGAAAAATACAGCCTTTCTGCTGCCGCTCTGTTGTTACAGAAGTGACTCTGCACCACTGTGACATTGCAGTGTCCTGCATTTTGTCTCCCTCTCAGTGACTCCAGGGCAAATGAGTACATTTATGAGTTCAATATTTCTGACTGCAAGTGCCCCATACATCACACAGTATATGAAGTCCCATTAGGCTTCTTCTGTCCCTCACATCCTCACTAGCTAAAAAAAAACCCAAAAGGAATCACAGCCAGGATAAAGATGACAGCACACACACAATCTGTGTTGTCATCAATCAGCAACATCTTTTAGAGCAACACTCTCAAATTTCACATATAATGAAACTGTTAGATGAGATCTGGCATTAATTTCTATCATTGGCTAATGAGTGCTCGCAGCATCCTTGCCTAGGCACAGAATTCAGTTCCCCTTTTTATATAAAGACACAGAGTTTTATGTGATTACTGCAGACAAAAAACACCTTATAAGGCTCAACGGAAATCACAAATAGAAAAAGGGGGGAGGGAAGGTGGACCAAATAAAAAACCCAAGAATTTGTAGTTGGAAGGTAAACTAAAACCTTTTTCACTCGGTGTGCTACAAGCTCACAGGGTCATTTTGCCCCTTCCTGCTGAAGGCTTCATGAAAGGGGAATGGAGATTCATTACATAGATGGCACCAGGCCTTGATGGAGCATGGGAGATGGGAAAACTTGAGCTAGCAAGTAAAGCAGGAAAAAACCCATGAAATATTATGGAGAAATCTGTATGTATCACCTCCTCACATCTCTCTTGCCATAAGCTGGTAAGCATAGGCAGCACACCTATTTTTACAGTCATTAATGTGTGTCAGTGCTCACTGGAGAAACACACAGGCCCAGAGAAATGCTTCTGTGTAGGGCAGCAGGACCCCAGAGAACTGATGAAGGTTCATATTCATATGAACTCTTTCTTTATTACATTAAACTAACCAAAGAGCTGTGCTTATCTTCAACATCTTTCTTGATTATAGCAATAGAGATAAAGTAGAAATAAAAGCAAATGCTAATGTCAGAGTCTCAACTACAGATGATATCTCCATGACAGCAACATCTAAAGAAACACACAAATTAAAAAAAAGGGCATTGCAGAAATGTGCTAAGATCAGAAGCTGCTGCAGAAAGGCTTCAGACCTAACTATGGACAAGGTTCATGTGGTTTTCTCCATCCTGTAACACCTCTGGGGAAGGCATAGTCCAACACTTGCAAGAGTCAATGCACTCTCTTCTTCAGAGAGTATCATGGATATTTTCATCTTTCTCTTGCTAAGAGATGGAAGGAAGGTCCAATATCCTACAAACACATACAGTTCCTCTGACATGGCTCTCCCAGCATGGCCCACGATGACAAGTGAAAAAGAAGAGCCCATAAATGGAAAAGAACTACTAGAAATGACACAGTTTATATTTAGCTGCGTGCAGGGTGAAATGCTTTGCATTTGCTTGAAAAAAAGAAAGAAAGAAACCAACCCCAGTGGTTTATTATTGCAGAGCTATTCAGGGCTCAATCTTGTCACTACATGAACAAGGCTTAACTGAAGGAGCACATTCCTCTTCCTTCTTGCTTTGTCTTGCCTCATTTTGAGGGGAAAGCAGACTTTGCTAAACCCCAACTTGGAAGGTGAACTTGGGGAACTTCACTAACGTTGCCACCTTCAAACTAATCATATAAGCATAATTTACAAAGGAAAAGAGATTTCACAAGTTAAAATTCTCTGCAGGATTCACTGAAAAGTGTCTGAGCATTACATCTGCTGTGGTTAGGAGAAGGTTAATGCCTGGGCCATTTAAAAAAAAATCTTCAAATACAGTGCAGAATGGGGACAAAAGCCACCAGAACAGCATCATAACCACAAGATTGCAGGTGGTTGTGACAGGGATTCCCTATCTGTCACACTCTAGCACATGAATAACCAAATGTGACAGTCAGAAGATTTGAAAAAGCAGCAAAAAACACTCTGTGCCTTTTCCTGAAGATTTGCTACCATGCACAAGAAAGCACAGCTGCTGATACCTGCAACAAATTAAAGCATTCAAGAGCTTTAAAAAGTTTCTTTTAAGCAGCAGAGAATATTCTTTGATTAAAAAAAAAAAAAAAAGAAACAACTAAAACTCCCGGGTCATTTAACTTTGTATTACTTACTAGAAGTGCTTGGAAAATGCAGACATTTGGGATAATGGCTGTCTTGACAGCAGACTGAAATTCACTGTAAAGGCACCAGAACAGCACCGGGAAAAAAAAATTAGGAGATCCACAAGCTAAAAGAGGCTGAAAATCGTGTTTTATAGGATCAAAACTGTAAACACAGCCTCGACATACCAAGTAAGACTTAAAAAGCAGATTGAAAAGTCCTTGGTCATGATAATCTTTAACAAGGTACCTCTGGCTAGGGCCAAAACAGCAAATAATTGAAGCCTTTTAAGACTTAACTAGATTTCTGCATATCCTGAAATTGTGAAATTAGTAAGATTTTCAGAAAGTGCAAGCATGGAGGCACTTACCCCACAAAATGAATGTCTGACCCTGCTCTAAGAGCAACCCCTGGACCCTGGGCAGTGCACAGATCCAGCTGACACTCATCCCTGGTTCTTTCCTCTAGAGCCACTCTGCATACACAGTCTTTTTTATCTCCTTAGAGACTGAAATCTGGATGTATTTATCAAACATTTGGATCTCGGGGTCTCTCCAGTAACAGAAGTCATAAAAAATAGGTAACAAACTGGAATGCTTTTGCAGCCAAGATTGTGTTCAGAATTTGAATATTCCAGGCACATAACACTCGTCCTGAGCCAGTCTCAATTTATTTGGGCTTTACACCTCATGTGCATTAAAGCAACAGGAATACAGGTATAGCATCTGGCCATTTAAGTCTCTGCACAAATCTTTGATGTCTTTAAGGCTTCGATTCATTCTTCCTACTTTCCCTGGTGATTGAGTGTGGTATAGAGCACACAACTTTTCCCTATTCCTAAGTTGTAGGCTTAGACATATTTTGGAGAGGTTTTGTTCAGTTGTGTGGTACCTTCCTGCCCTCTTCTGACAAAAAAAATATTCTCTCAAATATCCTCCCTTTTCTTTACAGAATTGTAATTTGGTTGGGGAGACTTGATAGCCTTTAGCTGTCAAAGCAACTGGCATTACATTCCAATGCATTCCAATTTTCCCTATTTGCCCTTGCCAGTAGCACTTCATCCACACACTGTATGAATACAAAATTATGGGTTAACACTCCTCTAAATCTGCCTAAGATTTTCAAAAATAAAATTGACTGTCCTGCAAACCCTTGAGGAAGTCCAGTCCACTTTTACTGTTTTCCTTCCCAGTGAAGAAAAAATTACACTGAGATTCTGGATGCACCATTATACTGAAACAAGCCAGGCACAAATCAATTACTGTGAAACATTTTGCATTAGCCAGCATCATGTTTATAGTTGTTGAAGTATCAGGAACTAGAGTCCTGGACAAATCTATAAACTGATCTTCCATCTGAGTTTAATTTAGGCTTTTTTAAATCAGCAAGACAAGAGTATTACAGGGACTCACAAGGGAGAAGATCCTCAACTATTGGTCCTACACCTTCCCTTGCTTCCCAAGATTACAGGAAATATTTTAAAAAGGGAGGTTTGCCTCCTTGTGTTTCTAGCTGCATGGCACACCTCTGAGTTCCTGGGGTATTTCTTTCCCCTTGCAGTCACATAACCATCATGATGTTTTGGTGCATTACCCACTGAGAGTCACAATGTGAACACACAAATTCCTTGCGGTGAAAACTGCAACCGTGCCGGAAATTGTGTAACAAATTCCTCCCCACCAAGTTTTCTGGTGCTGATTCCAACAGCAGGAAAAGAATTATTATCAGACTGTGGATGTATCTGTACCATCATGTCCTGGGTACAAAGGTAGCTTTACCTTCTATTCATACAACATTTACTTTACTCTTAATTGTTGATCCTTCCTGGGGGGTTGTTAATGTCACATAAATTGTGCTGGTATCTATCAGACATGCCTTAAGTTTAATCTCCAATTTTTTAATCTATAATTGGTTCATTAAAGTCACCCAAGGGGATTACTTTTGTATCTTCTTCCACTGCTAGGGCTTGGGGGTCTGATCTGATCATTGTTCATTGCTTTCATTCAGCTCCCAATTGATTTGATTTTTGCTTTGTTGTTCTCATAGTTCCTGTCTCAGCATCACAGGACATTCACTTCCCAGTGTCTTGGTTTTATTGCAGTAATCCTTTGGACTTCTCCAATTTAAATTTCCATTTTCCTTATTTCCATTATCATCCCTTTGTCCTGTGAAATTCCTGCCTTGCCGAGCAGCTGCTAACAAGCCAGCTTTCTCTTCCTGCTGTTTTCTCTTCTGCCTTATCTTAGCCTCATCCCTTACATTACACACAAATGTTGCAATAATTAAAATCTCTATGAGCTTCCCGTGCCAGCCCAGAAAACATTGGTTCAAATTATTAACATCTGGGGTCACTTGATCTACAAATAAGGAGACAAGCAAAGAACAATTCTGCAGGGCTTCTGGGTTCGTTCCACCACCTAGTGAATGCCTTGTCAGCATTATTTTCCCTTTGTCCCATTAACCATTTCTTAAAACCTCTTCAGCATCATCTTAAGGCATCTGATCCTGCCTTGGTTTGGTAATAGGAACTGTCTGGCTCTGCCCACACACTCCTACCATCCAGCAGACTGTTCTCTATTTTCCTGCACAATCAACACTTTCTCTTTATGGGGTAAATAGAGTTTCCAGTAACCATCAAACATCTGAACAAAAAGGGTCACATGCAGTAAAAATTCCCCCAATCACTTACTGAGCCTTTCACTCCAGACTCTTTCCTGGAGCCTGGACATTTGTTGCTGCCAAACCATCAAATCTGCCAGACCAAATGGCACCATTGCTTCTGCCCCCACTGCTGCAGGAGGAATGGGGGGCTTGCACAACTATTGAAGGTGCAGAAAGAGGAACAGAGGAGTGATAGAGCAAGTGGGAAGCAAAGGAAACAGACACATCTACAGCAGCTGTCTGAGCTTGTATGATTAGCAGTGACTAAGGAAATAACTTTGTTTTGCTCTTATTCTTTACCTTACCTTATAAGACTGACTTGTCAATTGCCATTAGATCCATCATATCACAAATTACTCCAAATATAGCAAAAATCAGTCTGAGCCGGGAAATGGTCTTCAATACCAGCATTAAACACGTTATGCAGTCACAGTTAAAACTGCCCACTGATGGCCCCTTTTGGTCTCTGCTCCCAAATGCAGTCACAGCCAGACAGGTATCTTGACACAAATCCAGAGTCCTTTTTCTTGACAACTCATAGGTAGTCACCAATTCTGCTACAATTACTCCAGATTTCTGATAATGAAGTATCTCTCACTAAACCTTGTCTCATTTCCAAATTGAATGAATTATATAGAGTTAGAGAAATTTAACTTGGCACTACCTCACCTCTTTCCGGTTGACTCCCAGTGACAGAAGTAGATGAACTCACCTGTCCCACGGATCAGACACTCCCCATGAGATGCCACAGTCGAACAGTGGATGAGGGGGTTCCATCTGGATTAAGAATTCTGATGCAAAATTGATTTAAGATGTTTATTGACTGAGGAAGAAAGGGACACAAGAACAGAACTACAAAGTGTTTATTTCACAATCAGGAGACCCCTCCATCAGAAGGGATTTTTAAGGAGTTTATGTACAACTAGAAAAGAAAGATTTAGCATGGCCATCTGACAGCACACAGACACAATTTGCCCTCTCCCCTCATACTCAGGACCTTTTCAGCATTTTCTCACATGCAGCTCTGCATTGCCTTTGCCACTCCATGGTTAATGCAGACACAGCTCCAGACCTTCCCCTTCAACTGCCCAACACAAGTTGCTGTTTATTAATCCTTCTCTTTGGAGCAACCTGCCAACATTCCACTTCATGATTGTCACTGCCTCAAAATTCCACAAGGATATGTGGTCAGTTTTGAATATCAAAAGTTAAGAAATCTTCAAATAACTCAGCCACCCTGCAAACCCTCAAATCCTGCAGGGCTGCAGTAACTGAATTCTGCAGGAGAACAGCCATCAAACACCAGTAACGACAGTTTGTGATCAGTACCTGCAGTTTTAAAGCATTTTCACCCAAACATCATTACAATTCCCCCTGCAAAGTATCCCATGAGAGTCTAACATGTTTTCCTCAGGTCCTCATTGATCACTCTGGTGCTGGCAGGAAAATAACCAATATGCAGACTCACATGATGGTAGGGACTAACTACAGGATGCTCCATAAGTAATTATGGAAATCTGAGCTGAGTAATATCCTCCATGAGGAAGTATGTTGTTTAAAGCAGAAAGCAAACAAAAATGTCTGTTCACAGATGAAGCCAAGTTTCTACAGTTACTAGATTTGTCTATTTACTGAAAACTCAGAAAAAGTGTAAATTGAAACCTCAGTCTTTGCCACGTCTCTCAAGCAGAACATCTGAATTTCACTTCGCTTTACCCACTACCTCCATCACTTTCTAGAACTAGAAAACACAGCAGGAAAGGAGCCCAAGGGAACACATCTGTTCTCTGGACAGCCCAGCTCACACGTGATGGTCTAGTGTAGCAGTGCTCAGCACTCCAATGCAGAAATCACTTCTGTTCCATACCTCAGGGTGCCAGCAGGGACTGCTGCCTTTGCTTCTTGCAGATAACATCCTGGTGTTGAAGTGAGAGGCTCTGCCATATACCTGCATAGGGTATCTGCCAGTGTCATGTTCTTGCATCCTGCCTAGTCTGAGGTGGTCTAGAGCAGTCTCAGAACTCTTCACATATTCCTTGTGGTACCAAAAGCATGAAGCATTTGTCCAACCCATTTCTGTGTTTCCTTTTTTTCCCAGACCACCTGAAAGAAGTGTTTCAGCTTTGTCTCTGTTAGATTCAAGAATGTGGATTCACCAGTATGTTCTGTAATTCCTTTAAATGGTTATGGTCCTGAGGGAAGAAAAACATATCTGGTCATTATTAAGATACATTCCACAGAGAATGACCACAAGCAGGATTATTCCTTTTATCTCTTGTTAATTGGAAATGTTCTTCCTTTACTATATTTATTTGAAATACTAGCCTGAAACCAGTACAGAGAGATTCACTGTGAGTGCTTTAATACCTTACCTTGTAATAAAACAGCTTTTTTTCATTATAACAGCGTTTCTTCCATCCCACAAGCTTACACAGATTTTCCTCACTACAAGAAGGTGTGCAGGAGGGATGTACAGGAAACCATATATATCTGCATTCGGAAATCTCCTACTGCCTTGGAAGTACTGCCACACAGGTTTACAAATTATCAACTACACAGCCAGGGCTTGCTGTTGAGAAGGCAGCAGGTAACAAATGTGGTCCCTGAACAGTTCCCCCACCACAAGAAGGTCCATTTCCTTGTCAAGCTGAGGAAGCATTTTACTTGGATTTGATTTAGAAAGAGAGAATCCTACTGGGAGGTCACAAGTCATAGCAAGAGTGTGTTTTGAATCAGCATCCAGATATATTAATGCCTAGGGACACATCTAGAATATTGTCTTTGACACTGTAAAAAACTAAACAAGTCACTTTTAACAGCTTCCCTGCAAAACTGGATCCTGACATTTGCAACAGCTGCTATGTCAGAAGCGGAAACAAACCCTATCCTTTTGTCATAAGTTGAATTTGGCATGTCTGAGTTATACAATTACTGTAGTCTGAATGAAAATAACTCCCATACAAATGATAATTGCTTGCTTCTAAAAATCTAACTGCTTCTGGGCAAAGATTATTTTGTTCTGACTAGCAAATATTCTTCCCACATTGAAACCACCTGCCATAAGATATTTGAGTCCTTTAGCTATTTCAAAATGAGACAGGACACATTTCAAACAGCCTCCTGTTGGTCTGTTCTGCCTTCTCATCCAAAGCAGAAGGAAAAAAATTCCCTGGTTCCCATCTCTAGGAACCAGAGTAAGAACACTAAATAAAGGGCACAAACCATCATTAGCATCACAGATGGTGATGCACACAGCAGCATCATCAGAACCCATTTTCTACTTCATGTTCTTGTATTGCTCTGGCTTGAGTCAAAGATGGCAAATTCAAGCCATGGAAGCACAAAACACAAAATTTCTTCGGACATCCAGGAGGGCAGGGCAGCTGGAGTGCTTGGCTGGGTACTGACAGCATCAAGGGAACAGTGAAATGAGGAAACTCAGTCTCATCCTCTATTCCAGCTGCAAAATGCTGGAACTAGAGGGGAAGGAGACTGGGAAGACAGGGTGTCGTTGGGAAGAGAGGCAAGTACTTATTTTTGGGGCTCTCCAACAGTCATGAAACCACAAACAGAGGGGAGTGTTAAGAAAGGGAAGCAGGAAGGCAGAACCAGGCATAATACTCAAACTTCTGTGCCAGGTAAAAAGCATAACATCTCAGAGGCCAGGGTGCTCAGAATAGGGAGGAGGGCCCTAATCAGTATTTTGTAGGTCCCAAAATCTCGACATTATTTCCCTGTGGGTCAGACTTCATGAAGGCTAAGGCAGCTTTCAGTAAGCCTTGCTGGCCTGGGTTGACCTCAATATCTATGTTAACACATATTTAAAAATACTGCTAGCTGGCAAAGTCAAGCACTGTATTGAGACAAAAAAAAATTACAACAAGATGTGAAAGAATTTAAAATTAGCACCCAATAATTAAACAAGGAAGCTCAATAAAAGCTCAGCACATTTAGGAGCTTAAATGGCTGGCTTTAAAAGTCTAACTGTAACATCTTGTTTTCAGTCTTTTAGCAGAAACATAAATACTAATTGCAAGGGTAACAAACCTTAAATCAAAAAAATCAACATGCAGGAGTCTCATTTACATTATCATATGAGCTCAAAAGTAACTGACATGAACTTTTGCCAGGGGAGGTTCACATTAAATATATATTTTTTTAATTACACAAAAAGTGGACAGGCATTGGAATAAGCTGCCCAGGGAGGTGGTGGAGTCACCATCTCTGGAAGTATTAGAGGCATCTGGATGTGGCACTTAGGAATATGGTTTAGGAGTGATTATGGTTGGTGCTGGGTTGAGAGTTGGACTGGATGATCTCACATCTCTTCCAACCTGGATGATTTTTTGAAAAATAGAGGCAGCAGCTGCCAACTTTTACATACAATCTATACATCATAACACAAACAAGTGTCTGACTCAGGCAGCCCAACACAGAAAGACAAGGACTTTAGAGTGATCCAAAAATGCTGCTCCAACTAGGGATAGCCAAGGTTAAAAAAAAAAAAACAGCCACATGCTCTCCCATCCATCATGGACACATTACTGTGAGTTGAAAACACAGCACATGGGAAAAAGTCACTAACAAACAATGCAACACAATTATAGACATCAGGCTGGAACTCTGGTGATGATGTGGAGGGTTGGGAACATCACCTGGGAGCTGGGATTTAAAAGTGAGAACTGGGATTCACTTCCAAATCCAGCTACTGAAGTGTATGGTCTCTAAAAACCACTAAGGCCTGGCTTGTCCAAGTGCCATACATTATGTACAGGAGGCTTGGTACCAGGCTTCCTCCTTAGCAATTTCATAAAGCTTAAATGAGAAATTTCTTTAAACTCCTGTCAAGATTTTTTATGAAATGAAGCCCCAAATGGCATAAACTGATGTTAAAGAGTTTTACTGACAGCTAATGAACCAGCTATTTCTATTCTCTGTAAACACTAAGACACAACTCTCAACTCATACTCAATTAATAATATCTAATAAGCCAACTCTGTCAAATTATATTTGTTTTATTAGTATTATCTTGCTAGAGTTTATTACAGTGCTCCTTCAAACATTAAATCTTTAAGAGGAAGCTGTAAGCTTAATTAATTAATATTCTATTTTTAATTGCTTGCTTTTTTCATATTCCAAATATACTGACGTAATTCCATTAGCTGAGGTCTTTTATTTCCCAGTGGAATTAATTTCAGGCAGAAGCTGCTTAACAACAGCAAGTGCTGCATGCTTAAACACTTTAGGAACATAATTTTGTTTCAACCCAGCTCTCAAATGTTGTTCTGGTCCTGCAGCTAATAAACCCACAGCCTAAACCTCTAAGAACACATCCATGCCAAACCAGATATTCCAAACCAGATTAGCATAAAAACATGCTGCTACTAGGGAATTACTAGGGATTAAATAAATTTTCTTACCTTCAGAAATAACAAGTGCACACAATGCAGCCTGTATTTAATAATATTTAAATAATTATAAAATATGAATAATTATGAAATCCTTTTAAAATAGGTAACACTTCAAAAGTGGCCTTTTCTTTGCAATTATGTATACATTTCTTCATGGGCTTGTTCATCAGGAAACCTTCAAATCCCATTCACTTAGATTCAAGTATCCTTGCAATGCTAATTATTTCCTTACTGAATCTGAGCTGAGAATTTTTAGGCAGAATAGCTGTTTCATTTTTTAAAAACCACCTGTAGTTTCATCAACTGCCAGCAGCGTCTGCTATGAACTTGTGGGTGAGTTTCCCTTTTTTCCATGCCACAAGTGTGACACTGGAAATTCACTTCATCAGGCAATTTTTCACAGCCAAAAAAACCCCAAAAGTGTAGCTGCAGGTCAGCCAAGGAAGATTTATTGCTAGAGATGGACTTGCATGTCTGGACTGGCAACTGCTCCTCTGGCCCTCAGCAAAAATACTCTAACCCTGCCAAAACTCCTGCTTGTGTCTGGTGTATCTTTATCATCAAAAGTGTGAAGATGTCTCAGAAAAAAACCCTACATTACAGTTACCTGCAGCATCAGAGCTTCCCCCAAGGAAAGAAAATTTATGAAAAATGGTATAACCTCATACAGAAAGCCAAAGCAGTGCCATGCATCCTCCTCAGCTTCCAGTTTTGCCTGTGGATGTGACAAGCCATATGAAGCCACAGGAGACAGTGTAAAGTGCTCCTTGTCATGCCAAGACAGCATTTGTGAAGAAGCCAAACTCCTGCAAGTTTCTAGAGAAGCCCATGGTTCTAACTCCTCTCTGCCAGCTGAGCAGTCAGCTCAGAAAGTAAATTAATTTCTGGAGTTCACAGAATCTGATTTCCCAGCCTGACAGGCATCCTGCAGGAGGAAGTTTCCCTTTGCAGTACATGCACTGCACCAAGGCTGCAACTTGAGCAGCAAATTATTGATTGAGCTCATCTTTGCCTCCTCCTGGTTTAGCACAAATCACTACCTTCAGCAAGGAACAAGGAAAACTGCACATAGGGCAGGGTTGGCACTCAGGATGAGCATCGAAACAGACAGAACTCCTGAGGAGGAGAACAGGCTTGTCTCCCTGCTTGTCAGGCAATGCTTTGAACCCAATTCAGCAAGTACAGGGTCAGAGAAGAACGTGCTTCCAAAAACCTTAAAATGAAACAAATGTCAGTTGCCTCACAGTGACTATCCAAAAAAACTACTTGCTGTTGTTTACAGACACGCAGAGATGAGAGACGAATCTCAAAGGCAGCCATCTGAAAGATTTCAGCCTGACTAAAAATGTGTGTTGTCATCCAATCAACATGTCAAGCCCTTCTCACATGCAGACTTTACCAGAGTTTCCATAAGTTTCATTGCTACCTTCATGGGATGTGTTTGACTACAGCTTTGTGGGTTTTTTTACTGCCTGATTTCTGCAAATATGGAGACTGCTGTGAAAACCACAGCACTTGGAAAACAAATCACCTATGATTACATATTCATAAGAAAAGGGAGGGGAAAACCACAAACCAGCTCCTTTCAACACAAAAGCAACCAAATTAAATATTAAAATAGCAAGAAACAAGCACAAAAAGCCAGCAAATACAAAAAGTCTTAACTATGTGCAGTCCTGCAGCAGCTCAGAGATCTAAATGAACAGGGCAGCTTAATGAAACCAGATAAAAGTTGGATGTCTGTCAGTGCCATTGGCAGCAAAAAAAAAAAATACTTTGGATGTCATTCAGCTTCCAAAGATCCCTGAAGGAGAGCACCAATAATTAATATATTTTGCTGTAACAAGGATGGACAGAGTGCAGCCTCAGAGGTGCCTTCCCCAGTATCAATCCTTGCACAACAATCTACACAAAAGCTCATAAATGACCTCCACAAGCAGTGTAGGTTCCCAGGGGCATGAATCCCTTCACTCTTCTGCAGATCTGCTGGCAATGGCACAGCTCCTTCCTGCCACACTAAACTGAGGATGTTCCTCCTCACCTGGATAACAAAGCAGCATGTTTATTAGGCAGCCAGAAAGTGCCTGAGCCTTTGCACAGCCCAAACTAGCAGCAAGATTTGCTGAGCAGTGCCAGTTGGGGTTTTAGCTACTGCTTTATACCAAGTTCCAAGTGGAAAGATGCTGCCTTGCACCACCAGTCTTGCTAAAACTGATTCCTTGGGTTTTAGCTTTTATATTTTTCAGATTCTCTGCTGCTTGGTGTATAACTCTGAAATTTCATATTAGGTGTAAGTTCTCTTCACAAGGTAGTTAGACAAAACAATTCCTTCCCAGCTAGAGAATCAAGGACAGCCCCAGCCAGGTTCTTGCATTGCCCAAAGTGTATCCTTTTAATAAATACCTATTTTATCCCTTTTGCTCTGTCTAGTTTCTGTTCCAGGTCAGCCTTTCCAGGCAACAAAATCACCATGTCCTTCATTATTCTCATGTTCTGAAGAGCTATGTGCCTGTGCAGGTGTGCCTGTACCTGTGCAGATGTTTACAGGCAGCTCTGTCTAAGCTTTTTGTTTTAAGCTCTATCTTGCTCGTTGGATCCTCAGGCAGTCATTGTAATTAGAGAAGGCCCAGGAGAAAACCAGCTGAATAACTCCAGCCTCCCTTGACAGGGCTGCTATGCAAAACCTTCACAGAGCTGTAGTCTCATAATCATGGTTAATCATTTCTTCTCAGCACCCACAGACCACTGGAGCCCAGATAATTTGCATGTGCCATTACCTTTGGGCAGATAAGGCTGGTGCATGCAATTCCAGGGTAGGCAGATGCACTTGGAACCTGTCAACCCATCAGTCCCAAAGGAAATGGAGCTGCAGCAGGACCCAGGGCTGCTCCCTTTTACTTTGCATAATGCAATTACCCTGATGAGGCCGGGAAAATAAATATTTAAACAAATAACCATGCTAATATGGCTCAGTCCCTGGATCAGCCACAATCTAAAATGAAGTAATTCAACAACACACTGCCTGAGGGAAAAAAGTGGGGAAAGACTGACCCCTTCAGTACAAGAATGTCTTATTCCCCAGATATCTGAGAGCAAAATACACCTTTCTTAGCACACCCCAGGACGTTTAAGTAATTTTAAAAGTCAACAAAGCAGAGTTAAAGTGATTAAAAACAAGTTTCAAGTCCTCTCTGGTGAAAAACAAGCTTTCAAATACAGATAACAAGCACTTCATTCGTGCTTCTCTTTCCAATTTTCTCACAATTGTACACAGCATTTCCCTTCACCCATTCTGATGGGCTTCCCAATGCTGTTAATTGCGTGATGTCCTTCCATGCACAGGACTACATCAGAACTGCTTTTCTACTTCCCTGAAAACTGATGGAAAAATGCATGCACACTGGTCACTTCCTTTTGGCCTAACTTCTGCTGCTCAGCATGATCTTTTCGAATGTTTTCTTCTAAATCCCTAATCAATGCTCTGACATCGACTCTGCATCCCAAATAAAACTGATCTCCTAATTCATTTAGCACAAACAGAAAAGAATGAGAGAACTGACTCGCAAATCACCAAGGACAATATTGAAATCTGTCTGGGTATTACAAATACACTGGCAGACAGCAGCAAGCTTCATCACTGACAGACTCAAGGGACAATCGCAGGCTGTGATCTATGATGTTTGCCTTTTACTTGAGGGCATTTCATCCACATTCCTTAAACAAGCCTTTTTTCCTCCACAGACAAATGTCAGTTCAGTAAGGGAGACTGCATTACACTTCAAGCAGTCTGAAATGCCTCAGTGAAAAACAATCACAATGTTTTACTGCAAAACCTATATAGTTTAAGGGCGCTTTACCCTTTATATGCTGAGTTCTTCCTCTAGACCTCTAAGACCACATTTTGAGTTTAATTAAAACTAAGAAATCAATAAGTAGTATTGTTTGCAGATGCGGAAAGCTCAAGAAAGAAGTTTGCTAGAATATCATGTTCAGATATTTACAAGGAAAACACTATTAAAAACAAATGTGTAAAATTGTAAATGTGCAAATGACAATGTCAGTTACAACATAAGAGAGCCCTGCTGCTGCAACGACACAAACACAAAGCTGGGGGCACAACCTTTGAGCAAAGCAGCCAGGGCACAGGTAAGCTGGACTTAGAAGGGTCTCACAAAGGAATCATCACTCAACAACTTGCCTTTCTTATGGGCAGGCCTTCACCTTCAGGAGGATCTTCAGTGTGACAATATGACAGTCCTTTCAATGTCTAGCCATGCTTTCAGTGAAGATTTTTTTCTATCATCCAATCTGAGCCTATTTAACCAGCAAACTATTTAAACCTTGTCTGTCTTCTAAAGATGTAATAAAACTGAGCGCTTGCTGAAAGACTTCTCAATGCAGTTTCCCTGGTTGCTTTTCTGGAATTTCTCCAGCTTCCAGAGAAAAGCTGGTTTTGTAAGTGCATGGCCAAAGCCATAAATCCAGGTTAGAGGTAATTAGACAATCAGGAACTGAGATAAGGGAGACACTCCTGCAACTGCTTTTCTGGGGATACAAACACAGCCTCCATTGACAAGATGCACCAGTGTGTTGGCCAGCTGTCCCCAGAGTCTTGGGAGCTGGCTCTGATAAATTCACACAGGTGTGTTCACTTGTTCTTTGTTCTAGTCTTTAATATTTTTTTCCAGTTACTCAAAGCTGGGAGTGCCTCTGCTGCCCCTGGTGGATTCTCCTCCCCTACCTGTTACACTCCTTTATATCTACAAGAGGTTTTTTCCTTGAGTTTTACTTAGGGAGGGTCTTAAAAATCACACAATGACAGCTACTCTCTGTTCTGGGTGAGGGAAGGGTCCCTCTCAGATTCCTGACATTAACTTTCACACATCAGCTCCAGACTGCTGGTACACAAGTGTATACCTAGGAAAACCCCCAGTGATCTCCCCCTGTGTTTTACAGGGGAGATTATACATCAAATAAAGTAAATCTCCTCAAGTACATGTCACTTGCCAAAGTGGTGAACCTGGTGCACAAACATAGCTTTGATTTTGCATTTCATTTGTAATTGGCCAAACATAAAGGTCAATTTCTTCATAAACGGAGCTCATGTCATCATTTGTAAACAAAACAGGGCATTAAAAATAGGAGGTCCACAGATGTGCACACATTTTCATCTTTTTTTATTTGGAAAATCTGCAGTTTGTCCAGTCTGGATAAGCTTGAGTCAAACCTAGCAAGAAGTTTGTGGCACCTCTTTGTTGCCCTTACCATGTGTTTATAATCACTTTGATGGCCATCTCAGTCGCAGTCTGTCCTTGAGTGTCCTGACAGAAAACACGTCTTCCTGCACCCATTTTTAAGGCTGCTGGTAGATTCACCTCAATGTAAGAAGCTCAAAGCAGCAGTTATTAATCAAACATGATATGAATAGCTTAAGATGGAATCCTCTCACAATACTGGCACCTGTTGTGGTGTGAAGCCCATGCATCTCCTCAAAACACAGTGAAGATGCCCTGAACTACAAAAAATCAGAGCATGACATGGCGATGCTGCCAAGCTTTTGGCAGTTTGCTTGTTCACTTGTTTTTTCCCACAAGCACATGCCTAGGTTAGGGTAGTTGCATTTTAGCATTGATACAGCAACTGTTTGCTTTCCAATTTTTCAATCAGTCTGGTGTCAGTTTGCTTTCTGTCATTTTTTCTCCCTTTAATGCCATGGAGATGTGGAGATCCTCAGAACCTGACTGGACATGGCCTTCAGCAGCCTGCTCTGGCTGACCCTGCTCCAACAAGGAGTTGGACTAGGTGGTCTCCAGGGGTGCCTTCCAACTTGTGAGTCTGTAACTCCAACATCATAAACTGCTGGGAGATGGGGAAGATTTAATACTTCACATCCAAACCAAGGGCTGCCATTATCTGCTTGGAAAGCACTTCACTTAACTTTCTGCAGTGTTAACAAGCAATCTTCTCCAGGCTATGGAAAACTGCATGTGTTGATGGAGCTGAAATGCTTGGAATAGAGTTTCCTGTCAAACAGGCTTGAAGAAGAGTAAGACAGCAAACTGTTCTCCTTTTTTATTTCTCTTTTAGCAGCTCTTCAGAGTGTTGGTGCTTTCTGCATATAAGTGATTGATGTATCACTCCATGCCAAAAGTTCTTTCAGTGCAGGTGAAAATGGTTGATCAATACCTAAGTTTAAGAAACAATCTTCAGTGGGCAGCCACAATTCTTCAAATGTCTTTATTAAACTTCCTTCTATTCAGAAGGCAGTTTTTCTCAGTGTAAATGAATTTCTATAAAAGCTGCTGGTTAGATATGGTGTTCCTTTCAGCAATATAATACCAGGAGAAATGCAAAGGGTAAGACTAGCTAGAGCTTGCTGCAAAATGGAAAAACAGTTCATTACTGTTGTCTTACTCTGTTACTGTTACTTATGCTGTCATTCCCACCAGTTTTTTCATTGCTTTTCTCCAGCATGGGGGTTTGGTCATTTCAACTATTTAAGCATCATGGACTTGTTAAAGACAAAATACTTTTAACAATAAAAGCATAGAGACTTTTAAAACTGATATATTGGCCTGTCAAAACAGAAACAAAAACAAAGGAAAGGTGACTGTTAAATCACTAGCCAGCTGAAGTTCAAAGTAATCAAAGACTGAAGTTGCTCTGATGTAGTAAAAAAATGGAGCCAAGGCTTGACATGGTGGTGTTTCTGAACTATTACAGATATTTTGAAATATGAGATCTTTTATACCTTCTGTCTAGATTCAGGCACTTTTATTTTAATAGTGATCTAGTAAATACTGGCTTGTCATTTATATCAACCTGGAGCTACTTTGTTTCTTTCCCTTTTACTTGAAATACAGTCACATTACCCATTTTGTACACTTCATTGTTTTATGCATTTTCAAGACAGCCAAATCTTTTTTCTGAATATTTCTCCCAAATTACCAACTTCTAATCATTGAACTGTCTGCAGGATGGAGACAGTATGGTATAAAAAGAGATCTAGCATTTCAAAATAAATGTAATGGTTCAGAAACTGCTGAAATAATACACAGAATGCTGATGGGAAGAAACTTTTGGAGTCCAACCTCCTGCTCAAAGTAGGATTATCACCAGCACCAGATCAGGCAGGGCAGGGCTTTGTCTGGCCAGCTTCAAAAACTTGCAGTGATGGAGATCCAGCAACCAGCCAGTTTCTCCTTTCCTCCTTTTGCATGCATTCATACTTTGACTGTGAGTACAATGATCTCCAACTCTCCACACTTCTAAGCAAATGTGCTGTATGGCACAAGCACAAAGAGGATACAGCACTGTGCCTGTCAGTTGTAGTGTTTTGTAAATTGATGGGGTTATGTTTTCCCTTTCGTTCTATTTTAGTATTCCCATCTTATTTTGTTGACGACTGTTTCTCCATCTGTACACAGCCATCGAGGCTAATGAGCCTGTATCAGTCATCACTTCTCCAATAGAAAAGGTCTTTAATGCAAACTGCTATTTTAACAAACAAAGCCTCGGCAGGACAACACTGAACCCTGTTCATTTGTCTCTTGCAATTCTCATACACGTCAAGGTACACAGTGACTAAGGTTGCTGACTAATTTACATTCGTGCCCTGCTAACAATAGCTTGAAGTGAAAAGGGAATCTGGAGGCTTTTCAAATATTTTTCTCTTCGTTAGCAAGAGAGATTTTCAGATTCCTGAAAAAACACTCCTTTATTTGTAATCCTGTGGGTCCTCAACTCATGGCCAACCTGTTTTGTACCACTGCTAAGCACAAACTACGTACTTGGGTGTTTTAGCTGCTAGAAAGGCTGGGTAATTTTCTTTATTATAACCTGAAAAACCATCATCCATATTATAAGTATAATATAAGCAAAACCATCATCCATTAATGCAATGCCTTCATCAGCTGGGACAGGAGCCAAGGTAAAAAACAACTTGGCTTTTTACAGCCTCGGGAAACCCATCTGCTGTCTCATACCTGTGGCCACAGGGTGGCTTCCTTTATCTGCAAACCTGCTCACAGAAAGGCGGCAGGGAAGCTCAAGTGTTACCATGCCTGAGCAAACCCTTTCCTATGTCACCTCCTGTGTGGGGAGAACTTCTCCAGCATCAGCATGGGAAGAACTCAAGTGAACACTTCAAGCTCTCACATTTTCAACCACATTTCATGAAAACACACAGAGTCAAATTTCTTCTTCTCTCCAGGTATGTGTTACCTGGAGAAATTTAGAAGAGCAGGTAAGACAATGTAAAAACGTGTGTACATTTCATTCCACTGGGGAAACGCTACATAAGGCAAATAATTCCAGAACAGCGACTTCCTATCTCTCCTCCCACCTGGCACAGCATGGTGTCCTCATACAGAACTCCTGTGTATCCTGCTTTCTACCACTGATTAAGTACTAGAAGTTAAGCCCTGAAATTAAGCCTGGCAATGAGATGTCACAGCTTCTGCCTGTTCTGTGGTTTAAGCCCAGCTGGAAATGAAGCACCACACAACCTCTTGCTCAAGCCCCCTTTTTCCTCTTCAGCCTGGTGGAGTGGGGAGCAGAATCAAACGTAAAACTTTTAGGTCGAGATAGGAACATTTTCATGATCAAAAACGAAGTAAAATGTAATAATAATAGTAAATAAGAATCATAATATAAAGGGGGAGGGGGGAGGGGAGAGTGAGCACAACGCAATGAACCCTTCCTGAACCCAGATTGGTCCCACTTCCAAGCAACCCCCCCAGTTTATACATTGGGCATGAGTTCTACGGTGTGGAATATCCCTTTAGCCAGTTCCAGTCTCCCAACCCGGCTATGCTCCCTCTTCGTTCTCTTTCGTGCCGTTCCTCACTGGTAGAGCACCACACGCACAAAAAAAAGGTGGGGAGAAGAAAGTCCTTGACTTAGGATAAACACGACTTAGTAGAAACCAAAGCACCGGCGTGTCACCAACATTATTTCTCACGTTGAATCCGGGCGGTGGGGCTGCGGGGCTGGGTTATCCCGGAGATGCGGGGAGTACCCGGGGCAGCGGGGGCTTATCCCGAGGGTGGGTGGTGATATCCCGAGGGTGGGTGGTGATATCCCGGTAAAGATGAGAATCCCCCCAGGATCCCCGGCTCTCTCCCAGCCACCCCGTCCAGGAAGCGCCCTTTGCCCGCGGAGCAGGACCCGGGAACATCTCTGCAAGTAAGCTGGGGGAGCCGGGGCCGGGCTTGGAACCCCTCCTATGGCAGAGCCTTGGTGTGCCGGCCCTGTGGAGGAAGGAGCCGGCCGGAGCAGGAGGCAGCGGAGGACCAGCTTGTCCCTTCTGCCGCTGCTGTCCCTGCCTGCCCGCAACCCTCGCCGAGAACGCAATTCCCTTCCCGCAATTCCCATCCTCCGCACAGGAACGCCTGTCCTCCAGTTCCCACCTAGATCGCACCAGCTCTGCACCCCTGCTCAGCGGGAAATCCTTGTCCTCTCCTGTCTTGGCAGAGACTTGTCATGGCCTTCCCGTTCTGCCTCCTGTTCCCCCAATCCTAATGTGTGATCAGGTGTATCATCAATTCTGACAGTGCAGGGAAGGGGGCTCCCACCACACCAGTGGGTGCAGCTGCAAAATTAACCGCTTTTTGTGATTAAAAAAAAATGCCATCACCTTTTGATTTTACTGCAGTCATTGTCTGTCCCAAAAAATAGCTGGGGAGAGGAAGATTTGAACATGCCCAGCATGACTGTGGGGAGAGCTCTGGGCTGCTGGTAGCAGGTCAGGAGTACAGGGAGCTGAAAGTGTGGAGCTTTGCATTAGGATGGGTCCCATAACCTCCACACCTTGCTACAGCTGTGCCAGGAATACAGGGCTGAGAGGTAGGAAGAGAAATGGAGTGGCCAAGGTGAAGAGCATCCATTGTAGGACCCAGATGCAAAAACAGGGTATGACAACAACAAAGCCAAGGCCCTGGGAACAATATGATGTGTTTGCACAGCCTTCAGTGGAGGTCCAGACTGGGTAACCTTCATACCTGGTCTTAGAAAAGCTGTGGACATTGCCTGCAGGAACCTCTTGAACACAGAATCTCCCTGTTTTGGTTTTCACATTCAAGCAATAACTCAGTGCACCCAAGGCTATGCTTCTGCTAGTAACAGATGAAATCTCTGCAGGAGTGTCCTCTCTGTTGATGCAGTTTGTGCCCTCCTTTCACAGAGGCATGACTGTGATCCTGGGAAAGGAGGAAGTTCTTTCTTCCTGCTAACTACCCTATTGTGTAGAAGTTACCTGGTTCCTTCCATGGCAAACCTGAGCATAGCAGCTGTGTGTCAGTGGCAACCTGAACTGGCAATTTTTGCAGGGTCAGAAGGGAACTCTTCCTTCTACCCTGTCTGCCTGCTGAGATGCTCCTCGGGGCAGTGGCTGTCTGGCATTTGTCAGATGCTGGTAGCACCTCTGAAATGCTGATGGATTTGCTCCTCCAAAGTTCCTGTTTGTTGACAGTTTTCAAAGCAAAACCCTTCTGTTTGTGGTGAGTTGCCCAGGGGGAAATATCTGTGTGTGGACACAGTTCTGACTGGAGCTCTGGAGTGGGGGCTGCCCATCTGGTGCACCTTGCAGCATGTAAATATCTTGGGCTGGCTGAGCTGCCAAACTATTGCAGCAGAAATGCTCAAGAGTAGCAAAATCCTGAGAGCTGCAGGGCTGCAGAAAGCAACCTCCCTTTATATATATCACTTTAGAACTGCTGGAAACAATCCATCTGCACAGGTGGTCCACTTCAGCATTCAGCAAATACTTGAAGTAGGAACTCAGATTAAGGTGTTTTGGGTTTTTTTAAAATTTTTGCTAAAGCTTCCATTTTGCTCATCTGTTTATGTTTTCCTTCATGATTCTGCAGCTCACAATTGTAGCCTTTCTTGTTTTCTTGCTCACTTTCCTTCTGTCCAGCTTTGGCACAGAAGGAAAGACTGGTGGTTTTATAATCCCTAAGGATTATATTTTGGACCCATCTGAGGTCCAAAACTGTTCTGTTCACCTGAGCTGTCTCCTTGATTCTGACACTATCCAATCCCTCATTCCCATCATTAAATAGCTGGTGGTGGATGAAGTGGTCTGGGCACCCATCAGTTTGCAGTGTTTTGCCCATCTGTCCAGCAAATCAGTTCCATCTGGAACTTGCTTGAGTGGTTGTGTAGCATCTTTGAAGCGATGAAAATAAGTAACTCTAAAGATTAAAAGCTGGGTGGGGAGAAGTAATGTCTTAAAAGCTTTAAAAATATTCCCATGAGTGATCTCAGCTTTAGCTGTGGTACACATCACTCCCTGCTCCCAAGATTTATCCTTCCAGTATCCCTTTCCTTTTATCTTTGATTCTTACCTTTTACTATAAAATGGGATCTTTCTTCTTATTATATTTTCCCTGTTCTGCTTTTTTTCTGCAGCAACTGCTAATGCCAGCCCTCCTGATGCCAACTTTTGTTGCTTACTGTTTGGCTGGTTTTGGCCTCAAAATGGTAAATAATGGCAGAAAAATTCTTGTTTTGGGTGTTGATGGCATTTGTTAGGGCAGCTTGCCCAACAGTTGCATTCATGGTGGTTGTTGGAGCTCAGCAGGGATGCCAGGCTGGGAAGTGACAGAACCCAGCTAGAGTAGACAAGACATCAAATTGGTTTTTTTTGGGTTTGTCTGCCTCAGCCTGAGAGCCTTGGAGGACAAAGAAGAGATGAGATAGCAAATACAAAAATCAGGTTCTGGTGTCTAAAAAGTAGTCTTCTGTTTAAAATACTTTTAGGAGAGTAATTAGACTTTTGGCTGTCATTATTGAAGTTGTGTAAGTGTGGCTGGGTTTTGCTGTTTTCTGACACCTGCAGTATTTATGATTATTGTCAACCAATTCTGAGCCCAGCACATCTGGTGCATGTCCTGACATGTATCACTTATCAGAAGAGGGGCAACCCTGAGTCTCCTTTAAGAAAAATATCTGACACCAGATGCCTCAGTAGTACACAAGACTTCCATGAATATTTGTTGCTTGGTTCAAGCAACTCCATTCCTTTAAGTAACCACTCTGTTTGTTTCCAATATTCAGCAGGGCAGTAGATTTTAAGACAATACGATGAGCTCTTGCTGAATATTCAACTGAGATTGCTTCTGTTTGCTACTGCAAGAAGGATTCCTGATTGCTGAACCTGATGTAACTGCACAGATGGACCAAGGAGACGAGCAAGAATACAGAGCCTTGGAGAAGACACACATGGGTGAGGAACAAGTTATGTAAGTTTATAAATACAGAGCAAGTGAAATGCTCTTTGGGCTGCCTCAGTGCTATTTGAGCCAATCTGTTTTATGCAGGTCACATTGAGACTTGCTCTTTCCCCCTCAGGGAAGGCGGCCTGCTTGCCTTTATCAGCTTGCAGGTAAGGGAGTGTAGGAAGAGGGAATATCAGGAATGTGTGAAGGTTTTTTGGGGATAAGGAGAAACCTGTACCATTGCCCTTGGCTCTGCTGTTCATGGTGTGTCTGCTCTGGGTCGTATGGTGAAGCTGTAGAGCTGGGATTCCATTTGCTTCCAGTCTTCCCTTTACTGCTTCTCCTACATGGTGCAAACAAGGCTCCTAAGGTAACAACTTGCCTGTTTGCTGTGTCAATTCCCAGTGGGAATCACAGCTATTTTTTTTCCAGGTGGTGAGCTGGGCCCCCTTCCAGATCACCTGGAAAGCGCATATCTGTAGGACATGTTGGCAGTGGGCTCCTGAGGAGGAGAGGAGCAGTTTGGGGACAGCCATGGGAGTCAGCGTGCTGGCTCAGGGGCTCAGCAAGGTGGCTGTGAGGAGGAAGAGGAGGTTAGGCTACCCTGTTCTGATATCAGCCTGGGGAGAAGGGCAGCAGCTTCACGGTGAGCCCCCGGGGTGGAGCATCGCACCATCTGCTCCGAGTGCGGCAAGGCCTTCAGCTGGAGCTCCCACCTCACCCAGCACCAGAGAGTGCAAATAGGCCACAAGCTCGACACCTGCTCCGAGTGCGGCAAGGCCTTCAGCCAGAGCTGCCACGTCCTCAAGCACCCCACGTCCACACAGGGCTCAGGCCGTACTCTTGTGGCAAGTGTGGGAAGCTCTTCAGGGACAGCTCCACCTGCACGAAGCCCCAGCGCAGCGTGTGGGAAGAGCTTTGGCCAGGACCGCCACCTCCTGCAGCACCAGTGGGCCCACGCCGCCATCCGGCCCTACGGCTGCAAGTAGTTCGGGAAGCACTTCGGGAGAGCTCCAACCTTGCCACCCACACCAGAGAGAAGCCCTACAGCCGTGGCCAGCGTGGCCATGGCTTCAGTGGCCGCTCCAACCTTGTCAAGCACAGGCACATCCACAGAGGGGAGCAGCTCTACCACTGCTCCCAGTGTGGGGAAAGCTTTCACCTCCAGCCCCAGCTGGTGCAGCACCAGAAGCGCCACGCAGAGTAGTTGGTGGAGAGGAGAAAGCTCCACACATCATAGGAAGCTGGCTGGTGCTCCCTGGATGCCTTGTACAGGGCATGGATTTTGGTGGAGAAAGCCCTCAGAGCCTGTCCCTTTTTTTTTCTTTTTAATTTTTAACTTTTTTGTTGTTGTTGTTGGATTTCTCCAAATATGGTAGTGAGTGCTGCCCAAACACTCAAGCACAGACAGAGGCCACTGCTGAATGAATTAAACATTCAATGGTTGTTGTGAACCTCTCTTTTGGGGATGAAGAACAGAAAGGTATTTACACATTCAAGGTATGTACATTCAAGGACAGAGAGAACCTAGAGACGTTCCAAGGATTGATGTCTTTTTCTGCTAAAAATTGTATCTGTTTCTTGTACAAGCTGCCTGTGTTTTCTCTGTTGTTTTCTGGTAAGCCACAGCCTGGGATGATTGCTTCCCATAGAATCCACATCTCCCACATGCCAGTAGTGGTTTTAAACAATGTTTGCATCTATTTATTTGAAATCCCCACAGCACTGTGCTGGGTGCCTCTGTGTGCAGACTATGGGCCCAGCTGATGCTGTTCTGGGGCCATGCCTATGGAACAGTTTGTTTGCTGGGTCGTATCATTGTTAAATTGACAATTCTACAAATTGTGCTGCTGTCTGACAGCTTAGTCCTCAACTAACTTCCTGATAGGTGTTTCTCTCAGAGTCTTGTTTAGGTGCTTTTGTGGGTGGCACTTTATGAATGTTTTTATAAGACTTTAAAAAGTATTTAGGATGACCTTTTCAATTGTAGTCTTTCAATTGTCTGATGAACTGAAAAAGAACAGGAAAATGATGAACAAAGAAATGATGGCATTTGAAAAATAAGCTATGTCAAACTGCTTTTATATTAAATGTTAAACATTTTTTCTTGCATAAAACTTTTGAATTCAAACACCACGGTTTTGAGTTGTTAATGATTACAAAGAGGTAATTAAGATTTCTCGACTGATTCTGAGAATTTCTGTGACGTTTTTGTGAGCGGTTTTGACAGTTTTAATTATTACTTTCTAAGGAACATGAGGGATGGGGGATTCTGAGAAAGCAGAAGGATATGACCTCTGAAGAGATCTTCTTCACCTTGAGGAGGAGAATACTACTACTGGAAGTCTGTCCTTAACAGGAATTCTAGCTCAGGCGACCGGTTGGTACGGGGGAGGAGGAGGGAACTGGCAGTAATAACAAAGATGTTAATATCTCTAGCATGGAAGAACTCCCTGTAATGAGCGTGGCAGTATATACTGAAATGCCTGTTCCACCCACGAAGACAAACAGGGGAAGAAATCACAGTGTGCTTCAGGCAAGAAATCGAAGCCTTCAAATCTGTTGTGCTGCAGAATTTTTATTTTCGGCACCACGCACAGGCCTGGTGTGAACACTGAGCTTTCACACAGGGGTGAGCTCCCAAATGGGGGAGATCACTTAGGGCAAAGAGAATGCCCAGCATGAAGAGCACAGGATCCCTAGGAAAAAAGCAAGCTGTGACCAGAATATGACTGGAATTACTGTCTGAGTAATGTGGATACATCCACACCTTCCTTAGCCACCAGCTGCTGCCACAAAGGGCACAACTTCTTGCTCCATGGGCAGCAGATCTGGTTTAAATCATTTGGTCTCTACTCCCACCCTCTCCCTGAGAGCCTGAATTAATACAGTTGTGCTGAGTAAGTGCTCACATGGCTGTGCTCTTAAGATCCATGAGATGATCCATGCTTTTTAAGTTACAGACTTCAAAGAGTTCATTCCAAACTCGATCAGTCCAACTAGACCACAGGCTCACAGGGAGCAGGGTATGTAATACCACTGAGAGGCTTGGAGTCAGAGAAAAGACAGGCCGAAAAAAGGAAAGAAATAATGTGGCTGGTATTGCTGTTAAAAAAAAAATACATCATTTAAGAGGTTTGTTGTTTTTCTTCCTCTTTTTTTTTTAATGTTTCTAAGTTTCTTCTGAAAAAGTCTGACACATTGCCTTTGTTGTTTCTGCATTCCCAGCCCCATCAGAAAGTCCATTGCCACCAAAGGATGGAAACTACAATTCATTTTGGTGGTGTCTTTGCTGCACATGCTGTTACCAAAACATTTCTTTATTCTGAATGGTAATTCTGCCCCCATAAAGTGGCTGAAAAGATGTCTCTTGCCTTAGAGCTGGAGTTGCAGGCAATTATGTACGTTTGTGGAATGGACAAAGCAAGGCCAGGGCAGTGACATTTACAGAATAAAATGTGCCAGGGGCACAGAAGCCAAGCCCAGGTGAACTCTTCTGTTCTAGCACTGTTTCTGCTCATTTTTCAAACCAGGCACGTGGAGAATGTGCTGATGGGCATTATCTGCACCCAATAAGTCTTCACACAGACTGAGGCTCACACAGGGGCTGCTGATCAGCCTCTGTGCCCTCACTCTCCATTCCTGCCATCACAAGCCAGGGCACTTTGTGCTCTCTCTTCAGTCACTACAAATCTCATGGGTCAGAGCCCACAGCATCCAATTCAGCTTCATTGCATGGTTAATTCAGGTGCCCTTAGCTAGGAACCAGGCAGAGTGGGAGAACTATGAACATCTGAGGACATTGTCTGTCCCACACTTTTCATACTCTCTCTTAGTCATTCATTGAGGTTACAGGAAGAATGGGCAGCAGGCCATTTTGGGATCAACCTCATTCTAGAAATGGCAAACAAAACTCTTGTGAGGACTTGCCTGACTGCATGACTTCTCAGACAGCTGGCTGTTATGTTCTAAAAATACCAGGTTGCCACCTAACTAGTGGCCTGGACCACATGTTGGTTTTGGTGCACCTTGTGCCCTGGTCTTCTACACTTGTAGCTCTTTCTGCAAGTGCCCCATGGACAGCCTTGTTCATCTGGCACCAAGAGTGACTGAGTGGGGGCTGTGGCAATAATTTTACTCCAGAATATACTATATATATAGAATATAGTACACTAATACCTTAAGCAGAGCAGATGGACAGGGACAGCACCCAGATTCACTCCCTGGGGCTGTATTACACACAGATGTAGACCACATAAGAGTCCTGATCAGCTGAGTAAGATGATCAGTGCTCATGCAGTGGTTTTGTGTTGCCACTCGATGTGCTGCCTGCATATTACCCTTCACTTTGCTTGAATTTAGTGTTAATCTGCAGGCAGCTGTTTTCCAGACTGTCCCTACTGGCTGCTTCACAAACACCAGTGTTCTCCCTCACTCACCTAAACAGTTTGTCCAGTATTTTGACCACGATTTTTTTTTGTTTTCCCATTAATCTGAACAAGTTTAATCATGAAACCAAGTGTAATTGAGATACTCAAACAGAAAATCAGTTAAGCTTAGCTGCAAGGGCAGCTTTTTAATTGATTTTCTTGCAAGTAAGGTTGAGCTTTTCACAGAAGTGTGTGGGTCTCAGATCTTCCCAGAAATACTTGGGATGCTATCCACACTCTGCCTTTCAAAGATCTTTGAAGTAGTACAAAACTAGGCTTCTGCTCTTCAAACACATTTTGAAATGTGTTCTCTGCATGCTGCATATGCTTGAGTGTTGAACTTTTAGACTTATAATTCTCTTGAAATTCTCTATAGCCCCTTGTTGTTGGGAGCTCTGTAACTCCAGGCTCATTGATATGAAGAGGGAAGTTGGGACACTTAGGAATTGTTTCATCTACAATGCAGCATCTTCTCTTAATTAAGAAGTGTCTCTCATCAGGATGACAGGCTGTCCATGGAGACCTCTTGATTACAGAGCTCTACTACAGTAACTTTCCTTTTACAGCTATTCACAACAACCAGCCTTGGCTTCATTTTACTGAAACTGGGGAGTGAAATTTTTCATTCAGGCACCATACTGGCCTGAACAGAAGGCAGCCTTGGATCTCTCTTCTGAGAAGTGAAGACAAAATATTATATATATATAAATATATATTTCTATTTAAAGAGAAAAAATACAAACCTCAAACACATTTCATCATTTCCCTCCCCCAGTACTAATTAGAACATACCTTAGGCTCAAAGGCTGCTACCCACACAAGTTCTACCACTCTGTCCACGGGGTGAAGGCTTTTTAGTGCATGGAACCAAGTGCTCTCCAAGCCTTGGCAGCTCAGCTCCACTAAGATGCAGTTCCAAGTTGCATCAGTAGGTTCTGGCTGCCAGAGTTGCACATTGCTGTCTCTGTCAATTGGCTGCCCTGGGGTGTTGTGTGCACTGTGGTTTTACCAATTTGAGTAGTTTTACTTTCTCAGAAATCATGAGCATTTGACTGTGCTGAAAGCTTCAGCTCAAGGAGCTGGGACTCCAAGTTATAAAGGAAAGTGCTCTGGGTTCCAGATCCACACACCCTTTCTGTATTGCACTCAGTAATTATGGCCGAGCTCATGCATGAAGATTTGTAGGATCTGCATTGCTCAAATTTCAACTCCATGAGCCTTCTCTTTAAAGTCTAAGATTACCAAAAACCTGAAAGATAAATCCATCAGGAGTTTACACAGCTAAAACAGCCTTCATTTTAGTGATCTCACCCTCCTTGCAGAATCAGTGATATCAAGATGAGAGACGGGTTGCAAAGCCCTTGTCAGGGATGCTGTCAGCAGCAGGGCTGTTGCCTGAGAGCAGCCCAGAGCCAGCAGCACTAAATCCTGCTGGGTTGTGTCCTTCCCAACACAGGGCACAATCCCAGGTGCCAGAGGCCTCTGGGCATTCTCACTTGGCAGACTTGCCTTAGCCCACATTTCCCCCTACATCCTCCTGTCAGAGGTCCATTTGCAAGGACCATGGGTATCTTTTCTGTCATTGCATATAAATTTAGTAATGACAAACAGACATACCGGTCCTTAGGAAGGACATAGCAGTGGCAGTGCATCTTTATACTTTTTACACATTTTACACAAGCTAAAGCTTTTAGCTTTTTGTGCTACTGCTTTACCTGATCTCCACCCTACTGGATGTTAAAAGCCCTTGCCAAAACTTGTAATTCCAACGTGAGCAGGCCTGAGGCCTGTAGAAACACACATTCTGGTTTTGCCAGGAAGTAGAGAACTTTGAGAGACTAAATGAATTAATGATTTAGCAGGCTCTTGAGCGTTAAATGCAACCAGTAGGAGCTCTGCCTCTCACCACCCTGGAGTACCTATTCAGAGACAAGTGCACTGAGTGATTTGTTGCTCAAAGAGAAGATCTGATAACTGGGACATGAAAATCACTCCCACCTGCTCTGGAGAGGCTGATGGAAACCAATTTGACGTGTAAGCAGAAAGGATTTCTGTCACACAGCATGGACTAAATGAAAACACTGCACCTGCTGTCATAAGCGGTCCTGTGCCATTTGAGGCAATATTTTCAGACTCCTTTCTCTAATTCAGAAATGGCCCTGAACCACAAACCTGTACCTACAGGCTCATGGATAAGTGTGATTGGGCATGGAAGAGTGCAAGTTGGAACCAGGAATTACAGTGGGAGCTGCAGGGCACCTCTGCCTTGGCTGGCACAAACACTTTTCCCACCCAGAAGTGGCTTCCTGCAGAGCTCTGAGCTGGATGACCTCTCAATGTTGTCAGGTCTTCCTCACCCTCATTAGTCTTTAAGGTATGGATGGGCACCTTCCTGCTCCATGTTGGCTTGGAGACTTCTGCAGAGGAGGAGCATTGAGGGATAGATGGAGGAGTGATAAAGAAGCCCAAAGAAACACTGAGCACTTTTACAGGTGGTAAAATAGAGGATGAGTGACAATTTTCAGAGCCAAGGGATGCTGTGCCGTGCACAGGGAAATACAGAGCAGAGCTTGGAACTGCTTCTCCTGCACCTGACTGCTGATAACACCTATCAGAAGTTATCTAAACACGTAAATGCTGTTCAAGTTACACCTACAAACTGTGTGAGTCTTAATCCGTTATTTACAACACTGAGACAGGATCTGAATAAAGTTGCTTGTTTATGACACAAAAATCATCAGTCCAGAGTACTGTAGACCTAAGGGCAAAGAGGCCAAAAGAAAAGAGCGTGTATGTACTAAAGAGATAAAAGTTTTCTGAATTAAAAAAAAATAAGTTTTACATCTGCAAGAGCAGGGGAAGAGTTTATCCTTTCTCTGAAGCTGTGTCCCCTGGGTACCTGCATGAATTTTTGTGTGAAAATGCTGGGCAGAATGTTTTTGTATGTTTTCCTTGAATGGTATGAGATTTATGAAGGGTCTGCTGCTCCACTGGAAAATATTTGGTTTATTGCCCATTAATCAAAAAAAAAAGGGTTGAAAACTACTCATGTAAATTGCTCATATCTTAGCAAAAATTGGGCAAATTATTTGCCTGCAGGATAATAAAAAGGCAGATTGGTGGGAGCTTTTCCTGCTTTTATTCTCCATGGTGACAACTCAAAGGCAACAAGTTCGATACTGTAGGCATGGCAAATGTATAACACTTGGTAATTGGGGATGTGGATGTCTCCCAAAAAGCTATAAAAGTGTTACATTTTCATTATAGAGTATTGTTGCGTCCTTCACTCCCTCATATTGAAAAAAGTTCATTACAGGGGAGGACAATCTAAGTAAAATAACAGCAGCAAAGAAGGCCACTCACTCACTGTGTAATGGCTGGGAAATGACTGTGGTAGGCAGCAAAAAGAGGCAGGAAAAAAGCCCAGCCCATCTGTAAACAGCAAGAGGATTGAACCCCTGGGCCAGGGCTTAAATTTCCCTGGACTGAATTTTGCTTTTAAGCCAAGCCTGTCGACTTCTAGTTCACACTTCTAAGTCACATGCAAGTAATAGCACCTTGGAACTCCTTTGCTTTCTGACTCATTAAATGCTGCTCCTGTCTGCCACTGCTCTCACCAAAAACAATGAAACCTGAATGCTTTTGCTCCTGCTGCTTGCCCTCCACAGCTCTGACTGCAGCTGCCCTGGGCTGAAAGCAATACTGACCTGTTTTGAAATTATGCTCAGCTTTAATTTTTAAAATGTTTCTAGTAACACCCCTGTTTGGGCTTGAGAGAATATCTGGAGAGTTGGGGTTTTGTTGCGGGCATTCAGTAATTTTGCTTTTATAGGGGGTAAAAGTGCCTTTTTACAAAATGCCACTCAATTCTACATCCAAACTGATTGGAACCCCTAGGCACCACACTAAAAGCTGATGGAAATAGCCAAAGGAAAGCAGAGGGGTCAGAGAGGCATTACAAGGATGACAAAAAAGTGACAGGCAAAAGGGAGAGGAGGCGATGGCCTCCCCTGGCAACAGCCCCTGTGCAGGCAGGGGTGAATGTCAGAAAGAATTATAAAGGTCAAAAGAGAATTCCTATGGGAATCATGGCAGGTATTAGCTAATTTTATTCTTTAGATTTTTGCTGTTTCTAATGCTGGTAAATCCAGCTGGCATTTTTGAGATCACATAAAAATGGTAGCTGTTCCTTCACATTATGCAACAGACACCTTTTCAGATCTTCCAGGAGATGAGAAAGGACTTCAGGAGCCCCAGGTGACTATGAGGGTGGTTTCAGCATGACAGCTGTTGTAGAAAGCACATATAGCCAGTAGAGCCTTAAAGAGATGCTACACCACAGAGGTTTCTGGAATTATAGGGGGAAATCTGCAGCACCTGGCAGATGCCAAAGGCATCTTTGCTCCTGGATTCTAGTTTGCTCCAGTAAAAAATGGGCTAAGGCCCCTTTAGCTTTTATTTCCACATATTACAAATCCTGTACTTGGTGACCAAGAAGGGATCCTCACCCACATATTGAGTGAAAGCTACCTGGAGAAAAAGACAGCTCCATGCAGTTCCTCAACAATCTCCACATAATTAAAATTATTTTCAGAATAGCCCAGGCATGATGAACACCGTGATGCTGCATTTATGTACCCAGAACAGTTTGTGGCAAGGTTTGACTTGTGATTGCTCCTTCTCAGGGATCTCTCCCAGCAGCTGTCCTTTATCTCTCAGAGGTGCAGCTCTGGGGTGCACTGCTGATGCCACCCGTGACCCAAATTCAGTAACAAAGGTGGGGATGTTACAGCTCCAGTCCCCTGTACCATATGCCAGCACAAAGACCTGAGTGATTTTGGCTACCTCTTTCAGCCTATAAATGTTGAGAGTTTCTCAAAAATTCAAAGTGCTAATTTTGTTAATTTTCCATTTCAGTGGAAATGGAGTATTCTGAGGATGTTCACACTGAAGCCACCCATTGAAATTTTTACAATGTACTTTAAAAGAATAATGGGAATGATGAGAAGTCATTAGCACTGGCATTTGTTTTCCCATTCCATTATGTCAAAATCTTTTTTTTTCCCAGTAGCCAGGATCACTTTTTTTGACAGCACAGCCAAATCTACTGCTAAAGCTTGTTCCTGCTTTTGCTCTAGGGGCTCTTTTAAATTTTTAGAGGATTCTCTCATTATCTGTTTTCTTAGCAAGTCACTGTTGTGATGCTGTGATTTTAAGACCAGAAAACTCTCCATGTCCTTGACATGACCCAGACATCCATATCCAGTAAGAAAAGGATTTTAATTTTATGCCAGCAATAAAAATTCATCACTGGAAAACTTATAATACCACATAATAACCAGGCTCATTATTTCCCAGCACCAGCATTCTGCAGGTGTTCTGAAAGATGGCACAGACACAAACCATTACTCCTCTCCTGAAACATGAGGCTCCTCTCAAGCTGTCTGTCAGTCTCTGGCCCCCTGCTCCCCTGCTGCAGGAGTCACAGGTCATTAGGGTTGTGTAGCTGTGAAGATACTTTAGTCACCCCTCACTTCTCGATTTGGTTCATTTCCTGCTGCAGCAGACACTTTTCTAATGGGAAAAATAAAGGTGGCCTGAGGACAGATATGATCAGTAACTGAAAAATTCCTGCAGATTTGTACACAGAGTTACGAAATCCAAAATTTTAGAGCAAGGTTGCTGATGCTCAGATCTGACTTCAGGGAATTAAGACCTCCTGGGTTTTTTTTTCTGCAGCTGAAACTTTTATCATCTGGTAAAACTCACAGAATCACTAGTCATAAAATCTTCAATACTTTTCCAGGTATTTGGTTTCAAGAGATGTTTCCAAATTCTCACAAACAGTTGTTTATACTATTAAAACAGTTTTCTTAAAAGAATTAGCTTGCAACTACTTATTTATAAGCTAGATACACAAATGGCAACTTCTTACACATGGTGTACAGATGCCCTTAAGTACCAGCCCTGAACAAACAAAACTGACTCAAATAAATGAAGACTTGTATTTTTAATACACACACTCATACCTGAGGGCTTGATCAAATAAACTACAGTGACTGAGATAAGGGACAGAACATAAATGAAATGAGAAGATTGTAATGCTCAGGCTTCCAGTATGATTTAAAATATAGAGGTATTCAGAGATTGTAAAACCACTGGTTTGGCCCCTTTCTGGCATAGTCAGATGCATTTTCAAATTTCTATGTCAACTGTTTCCTGGGTCTGATGGAAACGAAAGCAGGCTAAGCTCCCTTGAAATTCATGGCACAGGGGTTGCCAAGGCTTTCAGACTCACAAAACATCAACTTGCTAGAATCCTCATATGTCAGAAATGAAATGTTTGATTTACAACAGCATGTAGTGTAGCTCTGTAGCTCTTCTCAAGGCCTCAGAGACCTTAGATGGCAGCCACCTGCCCACCTCTTGCTAGCTGTGCTGTGATTTTCCTAAGCACACACAATTAATGGTAAAAAAAAAACGAAAATAGTTTAAATGTTAAGTCTCTCCAGCCATAATACAGGTAGATGGTAAATGCAGTTGCTAAGTTGCTCTTCCTGTTTGAAAAGTCATGGCACTCAGGCAGTCATGTCCCCAGTGACTGGTAAAAGGGAAACATCAGACCCGTTTTAAAGGGATAAAAGAACAAGGCCCTGGGAACTCTTGACCCATCAGCCTCACCCCTGTGCCCTGAAAGATCCTCCTAGAAGCCATCTCAAGGCATGTGGATAGGAAAGAAGTGATTAAAGAGCATGGCTTCACCAAGGACAAATCACTCCTGCTTACTTGGAGACCTTCTATGACAGAGTGACCGCACTGATGGATAAAGAAAATCCATCTGATGTCATGCACCTTGACTTCTGGTCTTTGACACAGTCCCACACAACATTTAGTTTCCAAACTGGCGAGAGATGAGTTTGATGGATGGACTACCTGATAGACAAGGAATTGGCTGGGTGGCCACATCCAGAGCATCAGCCAATGGCTCAATCAGTAACAAGTGGTGTCCCTCAAGGGTCTGCACCAAGTCTGACACCGTCCAACCTTCATTATTGGCACAGACTCTGGGGCTGAGTGTCCTCTCAGCAGCCTGTGGGTGACACCAAGCTGAGTGATGCCATGGAGCCACTGGAGGCAAGGGATGCCATCCAGAGTGACCCTGGGACAGGCTTGAGGAGTCAGCCCAGGAGAAACTCACGAAGTTCAACACGGCCAAGTGTGGGGTGCTACACCTGAGTCAGGGCAACCCCTGGTATTGATACACACTGGGAGAAGAATGGACTGGGAGCCCTGAGAAGGACTTGGGGAACTAGATGATCTTTAATGTCTCCTCCAAACCATTCTACAATTCTATGATTTTATAGTGGTGGATGAAGATTGGACATGAGCAAGCCACGTGCTCATATCCTGGGCTGCATCAGGTCCAAAAGTGGAACTAGCAGGCCAAAGAGTGGAATTTCCCTCTCCTCCATTCTCTTGAGACTCCACACAGAGTACTCTGTTCAGCTCTGGGGCCACCCACACAAAGATATGTTCTTGTTAGAGCAGGTCCAGAGGAGAGAGACAAAAATGGTCAGAGGAGCTAGAACACCTCTTCTACAAAGACAGGTTGGGGCTGTTAAGCCAGAGAAGAGAAGGCTCTGTGGAGACCTTAGAGCCTTCCAGTGCCTAGAGGAACCTACAAGAAAGCTGGAGATAGACTTTTTATGAGGGCATTGATTTTCAAGTAAGAGAGGGTAATTTTAGATTAGATACAAGAAAGAAATTCTTTACTGTGAGAGTGGTGAGACACTGGAACAGGTTGCCCAGAGAAGCTGCAGATGTGTCCCATCTCCAAAAGTGTTTGAGGTCCAGTTGGATGGGGCTTTGAGCAACCTCATATGTGGAAGATGTCCCTTCCCATGGCAGAAGGTTGAAACTTTAAATCTTGGAATGTTTAAAGGCTACCTCCTGCACAAACAATTCTGCAATTCCACAATTGTACGTTCCTGCTGACTAATCCCTCTCTGGCCAGGAAGACCCAGGACTGGGATTTCCAAAGCTACAGTCATCACTAGAGGAGTGCGGGAGAAGAACATCATCCTTTCATCAATTCACCTTCTCACACAAAAATTGTCATCAAATCTATGGAGATTGTTTCCTCTCCCCTGAGCATTCCTGGTGGGTGAACTATCTGGCAAAGGAGCATTACAGAAATTAATCTATCTACTTTTTTAACTGCAGTGATGTTAATATACACCTTGTGTTCCAAACAGTACTGCCAGTATGAGCATCTGAGGCCAGACAGCTTCCCAAATTCCCAGAGGAACAACAAAGATGTCATTTCAGAGGCTGATAATGTCCGTAACACAACAGGGCACTAAGTTGTTTCTAGGCATAATAGAACACCTTAAAATGGACCTTAAAATGTTGCCATCATCTTCCCTCACATGATGATTTTAGCAGCTAAATAACTGACAGCATAATACTCTATGAAAACCAGAATGTCAGGCTTCCAAATGGAGTGAAGCACTCACTCCTAAATAAAGCTATTCCTGAGACAACAGCCACTAAAATCACATCCTAGCCAAAGTGAATGGAATGGTTTTAAGTGAAAAGGGTGACTTTCAAAGCTTGTATCCATCCACAGTGCTTATTCTTTTGTCACTGCTGTTACTGCTCTCTTCAGTAGTAGTTTCTATTCCCAGAAAGGAGTGATACCAGTGGCATAGGATGAAGGTCTGCAGCTGCCATCTCACTGAGACTGACCCCTTTTTGCTTCCTTGAAACAAAAAGGCCACTCACTAGAGTGGCAGAGGTGTCTGGTGGTGCTGGAAGCAGAGCACTAGGAAGGCTAGACCACTGCTGTTAAAACAGTGGAGTAGGTACTCCAGCTCGAAGCTCTACAGGGTCACAGTTGAGCTGCAAGGAAATGCAACAGCATCAAAACAAAACACAGTTGGGGGCAGGGAGGAAACAAATCATGCTCTCATCACAATAAAAGCTACTTTGACCCACTTTCAAAACAATACATCAATCTCACCTGCAACTCTCATCACACAACGAACAGAACTAAATATATTGAACAAACCAGCTCATAATTGTCTCTTTCCCCATTCAGCCCTTATCAAGGTAACGTCTCATCAGTCATTTTCTTACAGTGTCTGAAAGGATGTGGATTTTCTTTCATGATTTAGGGACTGATCAGCTGGAGGCGGTCTGCAGTTGTAAGAACAAAGCCTCCTCCCAGCACAGGGGTGATACAAAAAAGGCTTTAAGCATGGAGACAATTTTGATTCAAACCGAGAACTGAGGAGACAGAGAGAGCAAGAGGTACACATGCCTCCCTGTGCACATGGGGCAGGGCAAGAGGCACAAAGGCAGCCTCACTTGTAGTTCAGGGCTGCAGAGGGAGTAGGGATGTGGCTGCCATCCAGTGCAGAGTGGAGGGCACTGGAAAACAGGGTGCTAAAGAGAGCCCCATTTTCCTGGCAGACTCCCAGAGCCTCTGAGATCAAATGTTGTCCATGGGAGTCTCTCTTACAAAAGCCTCTGCTCCCCTGGATGAAACAAAAAATCGAAACAGTCCATGGCTGATGGCTGCAAAGGTTCACAGAGGCATGTCTTGCTTGTTGCTCTGCATCTTCTCCACTGCAGTCACCTCATGATATCCAGCCCATCAACATGACAGGTCCACAACAACTTCAAACCACAAGGGACATCCTTGTTGGGAAATCATTCTGAGAGGAAAGAGAGAAGATTAAATGTCAACAGGAAAACTCTCATTGGAACAGACAAAGGGACAGACAAAGCTTTGACAGAGACACAACTAAACAGCAACAGTTTTGTCCACTCACAATCCAGTCCTCTGTCCCACAGCCAAGCTACTCTAATGATAAGGTCTCCCTCCTGCAGACTTCCCCAGCTGGGTTAGATGAGGAAGATCCCCTTCTCTAACAGCCATGAATTCATCAGTTTTCACTATCTTGGACTGTGGCAGGATGTTCTTCACTTGCTGGTATCCTGGGTGAGGAATGCCTTTGGCATGAATGGCCCCCACGGAAGCACATGGGACCGTGCACCCACAGGAGTCTGTGATCTCACCCCTTTCAGAAAGATGTCTCTTACACCATCCCCTGCTACCAGCCCTGTCCCAGTCTAGAAGAACAAGAGCCTCTCAACCCTTCCTTAACAAGGATCAAGGCCAAAGCAAAGCTCTATAACTTCTGTAAGGCCTGGTAACTTTCCTACCACAATCCTTCTGAACTCTAGATAAACTCCCACCACCTTGAATTATCAGGCCACAGATGCCAAAGACATCCCTTGCCTCCCCAGTCCCAGACACATCTGGGACTCCATCATGGACTCCTGTGTAGGAGCTAGGAGTGTAGGAGTTCTGGGTTCCTACCCCCACAGCTCCTTCCCCCAGGGAGTGACACCCAGACTCCAGGTGTCACCCTCCTGGAAAGCCCCCTTGCTCATCAACTCTGGTTAGTAACCCCTGCCTGGTGGCTCTCCGCTCAGCCTATTTGGACCAGGACCACCAGACATGGCCTCACTGTTTTCTTGGGGTCCTTTTTCCTCTTCTTGTCAGAGGCATTGAGGTAGGCCTGTTCCCTGGCCCTGTAGGAAGGGCCTCGGCTCAGCTCCCTCTCGCTGTAGGGGGGCAGGCTGTCCTCCTCCTCCTCGTCCTGCTCGGGGGACGACGACTGCGGCGGCGGCGGCTGTGACTTCTCGGCTTTGTAGGTGGAGGGTGGCGACCAGGCATAGTACGTGCTGCCTCCTCTCTGGCTGGGCTGCGAGCTCAGCTTCGAGGGGGTTGCACAGTGGTCACCACTCTCATCGTAGCTCCGGGATTTCCTCTCCAAGACGCTGCTGAGGTAGGAGTGATCGTATTTCTGGCTCCCTCCGGGCGTCCGGCTCACCAGCCTGGGGAGGTGCTTCTCCTCATGGGCCCGTCTGCGGGGTGGGCTGTAGGACCAGCCCCGATCCGAGTCCGTGAGCGGCTCCCGGTTGCCCCTGCAGCGCTTGGTGTAGTATTCCTCCATGGAGCTGTCCTGGTGGGGCAGCCCCCCACCAGCGCCGCGCCCGCCGTGCGACTCGGAGCGCTCAAAGCGCCGCAGCTCCTGGCTGTCTGCCCGCCGCGGCCGCTGGCTGTAGGACTCAGCAAAGGCCGCCAGCTCGTCCATGGACACGGCCGGCACTCCCACGGAGAAACTCTTACGGGACAGCATCTCCGACTTGGATCTCTGCTGGCTGGAACAGGGAGGAGATGGAGATAGAGTTAGAGGGCAGGATCCAGCTGTGCTCATCCCCTCAGCTGCCTGCACAGACAATGGAGGGAAACAGGCCCTCCTGGGGGCATCAATCATCTGAGCTGTTTTCATCGTCTTCCATAGGAAGATCTATCACATCCTGGAAACCCCGGGATCTCTCTGCTGGCTGTAAAGGCAGCTTAGTGCAGATAGCTCAGGTTCTTCATGTCTAATGTTACCTGAGGTTATCCCCAGGGTGCACCTGCCCTGTCCTCCAATATGCAGGGCTGGACCTGCTTCTCCTTCATCCTTGAGCTTGTAGGTGTATATCCTGCTGGAAAAACCCAAGAACCCAGCTATAGAAGCTCACAGCAAGGCAGTTTTGAAGCAGGTTTAAAGATAGTGAGCTGGTACAATAGCCCACTACTGAAGGAAGGAAATCCCTGCCATTGCTTTTGGGATACTGGGCTGCTTGAGGGAAGGTTGTGCTATCTCTCTTTTAGGCACCAAAGTGCAAGTCCTTTAGGCCTGGAGCACCGGTCTAGCTGCACCAAAGCAGGAGAATGTGACTCCTATATAATAAAGCACACCAGCATTGGGAATTGCTGTAGACATCAGGTACAAAGCTCATGAGAAAGATTTGCACTTTCTCACTATGGGAAAGGTGGCTTGGCTCCGTATTGATCTCACTTTTACATCCCATTAGGACTGGGTCTTGTACCTAGCTTTACCCAGCTGGGTAAGCTTCAGCAGGTTTGTGGCAATCAGCTTCATTCTGACCTCATCTAAAGACATGACCAGATTTCCTATTTCTCTCTCCTGCTAAGCAGAGCAAGGGCAGCAGGAAATAGGGGAGAGCTACCAGTCCATCTGTCCCTTCTGCTTTCTTTGCCACTTTGCCAGATCGAGCTGCCCCCCAGTGTGGTGTCCCTCACCTGTGCCAGTAGCTGTCCCTCTCATCCCTGTAATCAGACACAGCCTGTGACCTGGAGGTGCTGCCTCCCCCCACGACTCCTGCCCAGTACTCGGCGTCGCCGTCCATGTCCCCGGCGGGGGGCAGAGGTTTCCTCCGCGCCTGCCGGTAGGGCTGGCGGAAATTCAGGTCCTCCTCGTGCAGCGAGCTCAGCTCAGACACTGTGTTGTTATCTGCAGGGGAGAATGCAGGGAAGAAATGAGATGGGCATCACCTGATGGCAGCCAGGCAGGGATTCTGAGGGTATCACAAATGGTATGAGATGCCTGTGTTCCAGCTGAGTTCAACCTTCAGGAAGAGCTTCCCCTCAGTTGCATGTGTGCGCCCCCTGCCCTGGAGAGGTGGTCACCAAGCTTGGTGGGACACCATTACAACACAGAAGTTGTGTCAGCTCCCCTTTTCCTGGTGTGAGACAGGCTGGCTCTGGATTTGGCCTGACTTGCCCAGATAAAACAAAACAACCCCCTCAAAAAAAGATTGAGAAAAAAGTAAAAGCCTGTCTGAATCACTGTCAGTCTCTACCTCATCAAGCACACTGACATCTGTAGGCCTGACATACCAATCTGCAGAGGTCTTTTTATAGTAAATCTTGTGGGTGGAGAAGACTGTGTGCTCAGCAATGACTGTTTTAGAAGTATATATAATTTGTTCATTATGCCTAATCTGTACAGAGCTTTGATGTAGTGTCATTCCTTAAAGCCCTTCCCTTCAATGATTTTCAGGATCCCACATGTCTGGTTTAGGTGAGCCTCTAACAGTGCCTAACGTGGGTTAGCTCTGTGTGCTGCCCACAGGAACTGAGCCCTCTCCAGAGCTACTGTCCTCTGCACACAGCAGCCACAGGACAAGAAGCAGCACTGCAAGCCCTCCCCACACACCTTGTCCCATTCTGCATCTCTACCTCTGAATGTGGAAAAATCCTCACTTGGGTTTGTATTCTGACACACATTAAGTGCAGCCTCAGCCTTTATTTAAGGAAATAAAGCTTACAAGAGGCTATGGGAAGACAGTGAGGAGTTCCACACAGAAGCTCAGTTCTGAGTTTGCACCACGTCCCTATTCACCACCCTCCTACTCCTGCAGGGCAACAGCCACTCCAAACAAAATTCCTGCTTCCATCAAGCCATACTGTGGTCACTGCAGCCCACAAAACACACTTTCAATTAAATCATCCCTCTCCTATTTTGCCATGCTGGGAATTTACAGACATCACACTCTGAAGAAATTGAGAAAGCAATATCCCAGCTGTTATCACTCCACAGGCTGTAGAAGGTATGAGTAGGGACTTGGCTTTTCAGATGCTGATGATCCCAAAGTTTAATTATATGAGTGGATAATTTTCATGAGCTTTTCAGTATCCCTCACTTTTCTCTAAGAATGATTAGATAAGCACCAGACCTTTAAAATCAGAACACACCTGTAGATATCTAAAATTTAGATTTTATATGTCCCAATTAGCTTATCCTGAATATCATATCCTAGGGGCTGACCCTGTGGCAAAGCAAGTGAACTTTTAACTATGAATTTCCCAGTCTCTCCTAGCTCAGTGGGGGGAAAAAAAAAATCATGCTTGTTTCTCACATCGTTCTCGCATCCTCCTAGCCGGGTCAAACTGAGCCAATTCTTTCTCCACATAGTACAGCACCTTCATGGAGTCCCTGTCCTTGTCAGTTTGGATCCTGTACCCTTTGCGCACCGCTGGGGAGAAAAAAGAAAACATTAGAGGAAAACCCATGTAAGATCAAGGAGCCTTTCCCACAACACTGCCTCTATAGTTGAGTTCACGTCTGCAGGTAGGTAGGCTGCGTCAAAACACAATGAGTCAGTCGCTGCTTCACAAGAAACTTGTCTACAGTGTGGGATGTGAAGCTGTAAGAACTTGCATCATTTTAAAAGTTTGCAAATGCCCAGTTTGTACAACTCAATGCATCCAGTGATAGACACTGAGCACGGTGGGACATCCTCACAGCACCTCACCCTCTCTCATGTGAGATAGGCTCGCTCTGCAGTTAGCCTGCTTTGCCCAGCTAAAACAAAAGCAACCCCATCATTGTCACAAAGTGATTCCAACTCCCACAGATGATGGCAGAGAGAAAAGCAGAACTCATTTCTCCTTCCTCAGCACTACTGAAAGGATTTGTCATGGTATGGGAGAAGCAGTCCCAGAAGATCAGGCTTCCTCTAAGCTCTCAGTCTGCAGGAGAAGCAGGTGGATGAGCATTTGGGAGTTGGCACTGTGCAAGACCACTCTACCCTCCCATCCTCATGAATTTTCCTCACACAGGTTGAAGAGTGTGTGGCAGAAGCTCCAGAGAATACAGAAGGAAACACAAAGTCCCACAAAGCACATCACACTGCTTTGAGATTTATACTGACTCCAGGGATGAGGCCAACCAGGTCACTGGCAGCTGTGAAACTGCTCTGGTATTCTTTACAAGCTTTACTTTACAGAAAAAGTATGCATCTTAGACATACATGAAATGCTTGGCTTCTGGGAAGTTTGGACATCTTTTTGACTTGTCCATGTGCCTGTGTGTGAAAAAGAAGGCCCTATACACCTGGAGCCAAAGCAGATTTAACTCTGGCAGGTTAGCTCCATGCACACTTTTTACCTATTAACAATAGCTACAAAGAGCCTGACTACCTTAAGGCAGGTCTATGGTCAGCAAGAGCTCCACATTTCCGCTCTTTCTTTGAAGAAAATAAGGTTTTTATAGCAGATTATTAGAGAACCATCGTAAGGACAATTCACTTAGCACTACAAAATGGAACTGTCTGCCTTGCATGGGGTTAACATAGTACAATGTGTTAACCCATTCCCTTCTGGGAATATTGCAGTGTTGCATGAGTGCTCCTGCTGGGGAATAATTTAAACACTTGGACAGTGCTTCTGAGCCAACCTGTTCCTTCTGTTTTATCCCTCACCACCGCAACACATCGAGCTATTAACATATGGGTTCGGTAGTACGTCGCATAGTATGTGCTGTGTGGGCTGAGCAAGGACTTGGCAGAAGTATTCTTAGGCACCTCCTGTCCTAAACTGCTGTGCATGTGTCTGTGCACTAGGAAATAACCATGCTCTGCTTCAGGAATGGCTGTGCCATAGGAATGGGTAGAGCGATTCCTCCCACAACCCCGCAGATTGCTTCAGATCAAAGTGCTTTACTGCGGGTTTGGACTGCACATGTGTAAGATAAGTGATTACACTTTGAGATATTACCTCGTGTGTCTGCACGTGGGAATGGTATAGGATCTAAAAATATAGTAGGGGGTCTATCAGGGTCCTTCTTTTAACATGCTTCCAGACAGCTCAGCTGACAGTAGGGTGTGGTTTATTATCCCTGTGAGTGAATGCACAGTGGCTGGAAATCCAGACAGTGGTTTACAGAACACAAGGAATCCTGCCTCTGTCTCCTGAAGTGGAAACACAGCTGGTCTCCTCAAGTGAGGCTGGACTGACTGGCCTCAGAAGTGACAGCTCTGTTCAGCATGAGCAGCAAGGGCAGCTCTCCACCTCACCATCGTGGCTGGTACCTCACTTCTGTCTGGTACCATGCCAGCAAAGAGGCCTCTCACTATTCTTTCTTCTAATGTGCAGACTAGGAGCTCATTTATACACAGGCCAGCAAACCACTCTGACCTACTCATAACCTTTGGGGAACTTGAACAAGCAGCTTCCAGACTCTGTCTCGCCAGAGCCACTGCTCACACTGAGGCTGTGCCAAACATCAATTTGGGCAACCTCTATAGCTCCTGGAACTGATGGAGAATTAGCTAATCTTCATGCTAGCTTCATACTAAACTTGCTATTGCAGCTGTACCAAATGGCAAATGAATTTCTTGGTTAATTCTGCAAGTATCTAGAAATTTTAAGATTTAAATCTGCAAAGATGATTGTGAAGAGCTCATAAAAAGTATTTTCCACTACAGAGGAAGCAGTTTTGTCTCTACGTTTGTTTATTAAATACTTCTCATAATGATACTAAATGTTCAACTTATTAAATCTCTTCATTATTCCTTCAGCTGAGAACCAAAAATATTATTGTTTCTCCCTCACACTCTTCATCTGTAAATTACAATAATCCTTTAATCAGGTCTGAATAATTTTAAGCCCATTTTAATTATAAAGAAATAAAGATGCAGAGATGTTGACCACATGTCCAGAACCACTCACTGAAGTCAAAGGGAATGGAACATTCTTCCCATATTTTCTTCTCTTGAACAATTAATAAATTTCTAATGTTTAATTTGTATTTAACTAGACACTATTTTTATTTTTCTGTGGGTGGAACCAACTCAGCCTAAACTGTAAGCTGTCTCCCTCACCAGAAAGGACAGCACTATTTTTTTCAGACAAGTATGTTTAGGAAGTAAATTATGTTTCATCCTTATACCCTTTTAATGTTAAAGATCTAGGACCAAAATCTTCCCTGTGTGCAGAGTTCAAAGGATCTATGCAAAAGCCTCTAGGTAACCACTGTGTTTAAAATAGAGCATAAATCCCAATTTATCTGTTGCCAATACTCTTCTAAATAAGAGAGCTAAATGTTTCGGGTTTTTTTTTTCCTCCATTCAGTCTTAAGTTTAGGACAGAGTTCCTAGGCTTAATCTGAGTTTTGCTACATGGCTTTTATGTAACCTCAGACAAATTTTCTAAATAATCTCAGGCCTGAGTTTGCTCACTAGATCTCCTCACAGGGGTCATTTATAAGCATAGAATCTATCTGGGGCAAAGGATGAGGTTGTTAGCCAGAATTACAGAATCATCCAGTCTCTGTCCCCCAGCACTTCCCACCCCATTTTTTCAAATGGACTTGACAGAAAGGTGGAAGTCCTAAAGATACAAGGTTTCAGATCAGACCTACAGCAGCTGCGTGGAGGACACAGAGGCATTTTATTCTCCTTCTGAGAAAGGCTTTTATTATAAACTCAACCATTACCTGTTTTGTTTAGCTTGCTGCCTGGCCAACAATCAAATAAGTAACTTGGAAAAGCCACACAATGTTTTCTCTTCTACAGCCTGTCATTAGGGGATATTCTGGCATTGTGGAGGACCTTAAGACCAAAAGAATAGTGTACAGGCTATAATTCTCCCTTAGCTCCACAGTTCATGCACCTTGAAGAACAGGTCCATGATCCAGACTAATGGTTTGTCCATACTATTGCAAAAAAGATTAAAGCTAATTTTTTAACAAGTTTAAGGAACTCTATTGTCTTGCCACAAATGTTTAAGCTCTGTGATAATGTTTTTATTCACCATATATACTATTTCCTGTCAAGTCCTGAGGTAAGGGATTGAGTCCAGACATCTGATTTGGATGCATTATATATTAAATGCATCCTTCTGGGTAAGGATCATGAGATCCTAAGAGCCATTCCACTTGGCTACCAAACGTATGCACTGCTTTTTATTCTGAACTTCTGCTCTGCTAGCAGAGACAAGACTGGGAGCTGTGATCTGACTCTTAAAAAATCCCTGGAGTTCCAATACCAACACCACACTCTACGTGCAGCGACATTTTTCACAGGAGAAAAAAACTGAAGCACTGGGGTGTCATTCATCATTTTCTGACAAAGGTTTTTGAATTGGATACATTCTACATTGGATCAGTGATTGATTTATTTCCTATTTCAAAATGCTCCATTCCAGAGCTCTGTTTTGATTTCAGCGGCCAAAAAAAGTATGATTGTCGTAAGAAAATACTTTTTGTAATTCCAGAAAGGTTAATATACTGACTGGGGCAGAGGAAGCATGTGTAGGGTTGTTTCAGAAGCTTAATTAATGATGCTACTTAATCTTGTCTTTTCAGATGTGTTTTATCAATACACTGTCATGAATTAATTTAACAACTGATACTTAGTGTGGTGCTTTGAAATCAGACATGTAGCTGGGTCAGTAATGACTCTACATTGGTGAGAGTCATTTCTGCTGCAGAATGTTTGAATTTAGACAGCCACTCTGACCCTGAAATGCATGTGGCTAAATAGCTGCCCTCTTTTCTCCTTGATGGCAGCTTCCTTTGCAGCAGCAGCAGAAGTGACCCTCCCCAAGACAAGAGGCATCACATTGACACTCTAGGTCTGATACTCATCCACAACTCCTTTCTAGTCAGAAGCCTTTCATCACTCACATTTCACAAATGCAAAAGCTGAAAAAAAAGGTGACCTACTGACTTCTGTACAGTAGAGGACAGGGTCCAGCCCCAAGATCTTGGGCAGAAGAATCAAGGGATTACTTTGCCCAAAATGCCAGGGGGACAGTAAAACATGTTGCAGCAAAAACTGCTGCCAGAGGCCAAGCAGTGCCATAAAGAGGGATGCAAGGACAGTTTACAAAGAGAAAGCAGCTTGCAAAGCATCAGGTCTAAGGGGAAAATGGTTCCTGCCTCTGCTCTCCTGAAAGCATCTTCATCCTTTTGTCCTCTGCAAGCAAACATCTGCAGCAGTAATGACAGGGGTCCTGCACAGGAACTTGGCTTCCCCTTCCCTGCTGACCTAATTAGGCACCCACAAACTGACTCTGTGTTGATGGTCCCAGAAAAGTTAGACCACGAGGCCCTAATGCAAATGTCATTGTCAGAGACAGGATTAAAATACAGTTTCCCTGTGTTTTCTTCTCTTCACACCACTCAATCCCTGACAATTGCTCCTCCCCTTCCCAGCCCTACTCCCAGTAAAAGGACTGAATGTTGTGTCTGGCACTGCAAATTACCATTTTGGCTTCCTCCACTGGCCTCACTTGGGGCTAAGGGAGGTGGGTGTGACTTATCCATCAGCACAGCAGGAGATGGGACACCAGCTACAGGAACACTGGGGATGTAGTATGGACCTGGCATGGCAGAGACTGCAGGAGGGTACCCAGCTTTTGCTGCTTTGCCTGCTACATACACTGAAAAAGAAAAAGAACAAGAGTCAGCATCGCATACCAGCCCCCCACAGACCCTCTGGACATGTGCATGAAACCTGCACCAATATCTGTGGCAATCCCACAGGGGACAACCACACAAATGAATTAAGAAGGACCAACCTGAATTTCTCTAAGCCTCAAAGGGTACTGAGAGGAGTTTAAAATACGCACTGCATATAATAAAAGTGCATATAATAATAACGGCACTGAGAGATGCCCAGAAAGACACTCAGAGTGTTACAACCAGCATTACTGCTGCCATGATTTAGTGGCAGTTCAGCTTTAAAAATAACTGATGACTCAAACTGCAGGATGAGGCTCATGGAACTTGACAGATCTGACTGAGCCTGACCAGGAACCTTGCTGGGTTGCAAGGATTTTGCACTGTTGTAGAGGACAGCTGATTTGCATTGCCAGGAAGAAACCTCCCAGGATGCTCTTAGCTCTGACCCGCAACATTCACTGACACAACAACAACTTTGGAATGGGAGCATGACACTTTGGAAAAGCAGGCACAGCTGCCAAGGCAGGGAGGGCTTGGGGAATTACATTTGTAATTAACTTTGAGCATTCAACCATTGAGTAATAGGTCAGATGCTTCACTCCCTAAGTTCTCTAGCAAGCAAAGTGCTCAGGGCAAAGGAAGCAGTATTAGCAGACTCTCCTCCTGCTCTGCCAGGGAGCAGAAGTAGTAGGGAAGAAGATTTGCACCAGGCTTGGACAGGGTCACTCACGTGCCCGGGGACAGCAGCAGGACTCAGGACAGCAGGGGCAGCGGACGTAACAGCAGCAGCTGTGCGGGCAGCACTGGCACCAGCAGATCCCCACCAGGAGGAAGAATAGGAACGCCCCCAGGATCACCAGGCCCACAAAGACCCACTCTGGAAAACAAGGGGAGAAAGGGAGATACTTACAGGACTGCACATTGCTGTGGAAGAGAACGTCAGCAACATCCTCCCAGCGGAGAGCATGGGGACAAAACACACAGGTGAATAACAGAAGCGGAGTGACTCCCTGTGCGTCTAGGACTAGGGATACTCCCTCCTCTCGTGTCAAAGCAGAAGTGGCATGTGACAGTGAGAAATGAGCTGCAGAGATGTGGTCCCTTCTGGCAGCATCTCTGGCTGGCTGAGAGACGAGCAGCACAGAGCAGCAGCCCTGGTTCCCTGGGCAGAAACCCTTCACCCCACAGCAGAGCAGCGCCAACACCACAGGACGTGCTCCATTAGCACTTGGACCTCATCAAAGACTCATTCTTCTTGGCCATGTTCATGCCCTGCTTATGTGTTTGTTCCCTACCCACATTCTGGTTTTAATGGGCCAAAGGATGGTGAAAAGCAGGCTATAAATAGCCCAGTAAACGAGCCAGGCCTGCCCCTTCACATCAGGCCTACGCATGCAATTATTCTTCTTTTGAATGTGCCGAACGAAACATCCTATTCAGGCACCACAGCCAGCCAGCAAACCTAACAACCACTTTTTTCCTCCCCCATTGAAGCCTCAGATGATGTGTACCAGGCCCCAAAAGGGCTGAAAAACACCCTACAAATGAAAGCACGCAAGAGCTGGCCCACAAAAACCAGGATGGGGCTTAAAGGGGAAGGGGAGGGAGAAAAGGTTTCTCCAACTGTGCTGCTGGAAAATCTGGTGGGAGCAGGGATCAGCCTGTGCCAAAGCAGCACCTACTGCCACACAGGGATTCCACAGACTGAGGGAATGATCAGTGAACACATCTGGACCAAGAAATTACAAGACTGAACATGCAGAACGCCTGGAGCTGGTTTTATGTCAGAGAAATGCACCAACCTATCTCAAAGCAAGACTGCTGGTGAGGAAAAGACTTCAGGTGTATCCAACCATTTTTCCAACCACCCTGGAAAAATGGGAAAAAGCAAATAAAGACATGGTGGGGCTGCTTTGCAGTGGGAAAGGCTTTATCTCCACTTCAGAGGAAAAAAAGCAGCAGACCACTATTTCCAAACACAAGTCCAGTGTTCACTTAAGAGTCTCCTGGTACATTATCATTTGAGATGAAGAAGTATCGATACAAGGATTGCAATGTGCATGAAGAATCACGCTGGAAAAACAGTGCACCCCTCACCTGTGTTGCTAAGCTAAAAAGTCAAGGAAAAATGTTTCATTTAGACTGTTCAAAATAGAATTTTTCCTAGTTCTTAATACAACACAAAAATAAGTATCATTTTTGATCCATGCACAGTGCTCTGTTTGAACAAAAGTAGGATTCTTTACTTTGTTGGAGCCTTCCTTAACTCTTTTACAAACGATTACCCTTTTAAAAAATTCCATTTTAAATCTAGAATTTAAAATTTCCTTTGAAAAATGTCAGTCAAAGATCTGGCATCTACAAATCAAAACACATCAGAAGTGTGAAATGAATTTTTTTTTAATTCTTTATTTCTTTTTTGGCTGACAGAGATGAATTTCATTTAAATTTGCATTTAATTTTGGTCCCTCTGGAATAATTTTTTGGTGTTGAACTTACTATATGCTGAGAAAAATTCAGCTAACAAGCAAAGAAAGGGCAGAAGGGAAGCATTCATGAATGGGAAAGCAAGAGCTGAGAGATTACTGACGAAGTCCCTCAAGTTCTGCTTCTAGCAGCTGTTTTGCTTAATATTTTCATAAATTACCTTGACATAGAAAATAATAATGTGTTAAAATATCATGACAGTAAGCAGTAGGGATTCATTGTCGCTAAAGGCTGGGACATGTTATACAAAGGGCCAATTGTTCTTGGGTCTACAATAGGAAATGTAAAATGTGGTATTATCCTGAATTTCAAAGAATGCAGCAATACTTTCAGTGTCACAAGTTCAAAGATCAAGAACTTTTTTTTTTCTGAACAGGACTTCACTGATTGAAAAGAACTAAAAAACAAGAGAAATGATCCCGTATACATAGGATTACTGTCACCACTCACACAATACAGCCACCAAAAATGGCAAATGTAGGCCAAATAAGGGAAGAATTTCCAGCAGTATTAAGGAAATATTAATGCCATCACACAAGGCCTCCTCTCCATGAAACTTCATCTGAAGTTACTGATGTTATACAGCTCTGGTCATCTTTGCAGCTGAAAAGGCGAATTTAGGTCGGAGCCGATAGAAAGCAGGGATTTGAGGCATGAAGGGACTCTGGAGCCTGCCTGGCAGCAGGGGAGATGAAGCCTGCTGAGTTACTCTATTAAACAGAAGGCTGAGGGAAGATGTAGCTCCTGCCTGTAAATATGGTAGGAGGATAAATGCAGGAGGAAAAGCAGGTATTATAGTTAAAGATCTTACATAAATGGACAGAAATAGATGATCAGTGATGTAGAGAGAAGCTAAAAAAAGCCCATCAAAGAAAGTGATCCAATTGGAAAGAGAAAGGCCAAACCTTAGGCTACTCCTAAACTTGCTAAGCTTACAGAAAGGATGAAATTACATGGTGCTGAGGATAGAATGCAAGATAGGGAGCCAGACTATCCTTTCCAGTCCTGTACTTTCTAATCTATGCCACTCTAAGCAACAGCTTAGTTGCTTAAAACTGCTTTTTTCTTTCTTGTTCTCATCTTGTTTTCTACAACCATCATGGACACAGAGAAGGAGGTGAAACAGCACTGCTTGACACAAGTGGCCAGCCACAGCCATCCAGTGAAACTCTGATGTCAGATCTTGAGCTATTAGTGAACAGTTTACAACCACTCCATAAAGTTTAAAAGCCTGGTAGAGGAAAAAACAGACAGCAAGTCCATTAGAAGTGTATCTGTGGTCTCCCTGAAAACATTCTAGGAATACAAAAGAGGGTCAGGTTGGTGTACACTGCACATTGCAGGATACTCACTCAGCACATAAAGTGGAAGTCTGAAATCAGCGTCCCAGGCACAGAGACCTGTGAGTCAGGATTTTACTTCACAGGAAGTTGGACCATTTCCTTTTCTGATGAGGTTAAGAAAACAGCAAAAAGAACCTACTGGCTCTTACTTTATGCACAAAGCTGGAATTCAACCAGTTCCTGATACAACTGTGTGATGCTGAAATTCAAATGACTACCAAGCTGACACACTCTGTGTCCTCACTGTCTGGAAACTACGGGTTCGTGCTTGCAGAAGTATCTGCTTTTCTTTACTCAGGTAACAGGCAACACCAACAGCTGAAATGTGGTTTGCTGCTGCATCTTACACTTTCTTGTTGTCTACCCATGCAGTCAGGGTACCAGAAAGATATCTGACCAGCACACCATAATTTTATACCCATTCAATAAAATTCTAAGTAACAGGGGAAAAAGTGTTAGGCAATAAAGAATCAACTGTTATCTATGCTGAAAAGACCAATCCCTCTCCTGCCATGCAGGAATTCTAGGGAGCTTTGGGTTACACTGGAAGTGGGTGAGTGTCTGCCTTCTCTGTTTGCATCTCTGGGACAGGCTCAAAAATAGCTTCACACATTTATGTGGAGTTGCATTTTTGCACAAATGTGTGAAAGAAATGCTCCTCAGGCACCACCAGGGAATGATCAGATGACTCGAGGGCTAAATATTCTCACAGCTTTTCTCTTTCAAGAACAATCTGTTGCACAGCCTCTGTCCCCTCTGCAAGGAGTGCCACAACTGTTGGCTCTCACTAGTTTTGGCCAGCAAGGGATTTATCACAGGCATGGAGCTCTCATGTCAGGCCCAGCCACCTGATGTTACCAAGAACATGGCCTGGCTGTGCAGCACACAAGGGGCTGTGCCACTGATGGGTTGCTAGCCAATGCTCTACTCCCAGCACCTCCTGTGCCACCATCTGTGGTGATGGTGGAGCTGAGTGACTGCACAGGAGCAGCTGACACACAGAGCCAAGCAGGGCTGTGGGGTCTCACAGGCTGCAGCAGTTTCCTCTGTGCTAGCAGGGGGAGAGCAGAGAGCTTGATAGAAAACCTCCCCAGAACAGCTCTGGCATTTCTGCTCTCACACTGATCCTGGCATGACATCAACCATCTCTGTGTGCTGGCTCCCAGCACGGCCCAGCATCAGCTCTCTCGAGTCTGAACCCAGCACTTTCCCAGCAAGTGATAGACTCTTCTCTTTAAATCCCCAGATAAAACACACATACAAGTGAAACATACACCACATAAAGATGCTGCAGAAGGATAAACAGACAAGATGACAGAGGAATGGATGATTAAGGGTGAAATGACTGAATACCTGGCATAATCTCCACAGCAAAACTGGGCAAGAGATCAGCAAGCAGCCCTGTCCTGCCTAGAAAAGACAGAAGGAGGAGAAGAAGGAGAGAGGTTACTGCAAGAAAAACACACTCCCCAGCCCCTGCCTTAGCCTCCAGTTCCCTTCCTCATCAGCCCACTTGCACTCTGAGTTATGTGAATTCCTATCAACCATAGAAGTCATCCTGCTCGATGCCTGGTGTCTGCCTCTGCACTTCTGCCATTTCTGTGTCCTTGCATTTTATATTTATCAGCAGAACTAGGGGGAAAGAATCTGGAACAGAGCTTCTCTAATCTAGGCACAAAATGACAAGAAAAAGGAGTCTCTTTAGCATGGTTACATGGTAACATCTTTCTGGAGTTATGCTCTGCACATGCAAAAGCTCCTGGAAATGCACAACAGCCCTTAAACAGAGGGAGAGAGTTACTTTTTGAAACTGATGTAGTTTCTACAGATACGAAACATCTTTAACCCAGAGCTATTGATGAATCAGCCACATGCTTCCAAAACCCGTGGATGCTGCTCTCCATGTGAGGCTTTGTGAGTGCACAGGGGAAGGAGCCTTGAAGGAAGGCTGTGCATATGTGCTAATTATTTGGAGATGCACAGGCATCTTGGTGAGACTGTGTGACAAAGGCCAACTCCCAATAGAAGCAAACCAACCAGGGAAGGATTCGTGTAGAAATTTGTGGGATCGCTTTGCAAAGGAAAAAGGAAACAAACAAAACCAAAAAAAAAGGCAAGTCAACTTCAAATTTTTAATTTACAACCAAATACAAACAAACAAACTCCAAGCCCAAAGGCAGCTTGCTGCCTGTTTGTTTTGGCACAGAATGTCTGGGATATTTCCAGTACACAGCAAGCATCCTGCACAGTGCTCAGCTGTAATTTACACACACCTGGGCATTGGCAGAACAGCCCTAAGTGCAGCTGTGCTGTGAACTCTTCCACAGATCTCCCAGGATCCTGCTGGGATTTTTAGACATGCATATGGTAGGAGAGCTACACTCTGAAGAGAGACACACACTGTGGGCAAAACAGCAGGAGCAGCTAAGGGTAAGGCAATGCAGAAGTGGTAGAAAGCTACCTTTAACCTCCCCACATGCCCTCCAGGTCCTGCACTGTGCAGAACCCAGACACAGTGATGAACCACATCCCAAGTTCCTCAGCCTCTAGTCTGTCCTTGAAGGTTATTACATTTAAATTCCCACCATCCGTTTTTTCTCAGTGCTTCAGCAGAGACTCTGTAGAGATCAAAAATCTGCAAGGAAGCCTGTTGGAGCCATAATGAATATCCTGTGACTGAAGGCAGTGCTTTGCAGCCAGTTGCAACTCATCAAAGCTGACTAGTACTCACAGGAACGCCCATCCTGATGTAAATCCTGATGAGGTGGTTCATAATCCTTAGCAAAAGATAGCATGGTGATGCTCTACATAATTGCTCCCCATTTACCACTTTGAGGGAGGACTCCTGCCACCAGTCTGCTGCAACATTTCCATCTACATATACAAAGAGTTTCATGACATTCCTTGCAGTCCATGTCCTGGAAGGATCAAGCATCCAAGCCGCTCATAACTAGCGTGTTTTTTTCCACGTGCATAATTAAGTATATTCCTTATTTTGAGAAAACAATACACAATTCTTTTGCAGGCCTCTGTGTGCATATGTGAAAAGCACCCACATGAAGCACATGCATGCAGAATATGGGCAGACACGAGCATGTAGCTCACCTCCCATGTGTTATTACCTCTGCACAAGCTCACATGCAGCCCTAGTGTGAGAACAGATGCCACTGGACAAATTGCTGGAGGTACATAGCTAATTTAGGCTTCTATTTGTAGTTTAAAAAGGTGAGGAAATTACACCTTTAAACAGCAGAAACTCTTTCTCAAATGGTCATTGACAAATGGGTGCCTGCTTTATTTTGAACCTACCTGGAGAGCCTCGAACCCTGCTAGTGCTGGATACCTTCTGATCTCCAAAGAGGAATCACATGTCCAACAGGGAAAAAGCATCCCTCAATATAACAGTGCCTGAGAACTTGGTAAAAACAAAGATAACCAAAGCAGCTCCTCTGTGCTACCCACGAGCAGCCAGCACTTCCCTGCTTGTGCAGCCTCACTTGGTTTTGCCAGAGTATCTCCCTGGGGAATTTGCACCCCTGCCCTGCCAACAGGACTCACAGTCCTGGAGGCCCCAGATCTCCCAGCAGGGATGCACAAAGCCTGGGAGGACCCCAGGCAGCAGCAAATCCCACCACAGGTCCTCCTGAACTCAGCCTGCCTCCCCCAGCCCAGCTGACAGCCAACAAGCACAATTCCCACCCCTAGACTGCCGTGCCCCCAGCAGCTTGCTCAGCCCCCTCCCCGCCCTGGGCTGGATAAATCCCCTGATTAACCCTTCCCCACACCATTCCTGCAGGGAAGCCAACAGACTGAGGCTGCCCGTGGTTGCCCCAGCAACCACAGGCTCCCACCATTGTCCCTCATTGAAGATTTTCTTCCCTCTGCTGCTAGCAACAAGTGGAGCAAAACCCCCGTGCTGTCAGTCAGCAGGCACAGGGACACAGGGACAGGGCAGCTCAGGGAGGCTGCACTGCCACTGGCTCTCACCTCCTGCCCTCTGCAAGCCTGGCCAAGCATGGGCACAGCCCAGAGCCAGGTGGTGGCCACAGAGGGGATCCCAGGGCAGCACCCTGGTGGGGCACACACTGCCCAAAGCATAGAGGGCAGGGCACGCTTTCGGACCCATGGCTCTAAGAGCAGGCAGGAGGCAGTCAGAACATCCATGACCATCACCCACCCATCTCTCCATGCCTAGGATGCTCCTTCCATGGGCTTTAAGCTCACCTCCTTCTCTCTCATTTTTTGGGTTTTTTTTCAAGGAAATTTTAAAGTGGATTTTGGGGCTAGATAGCAATTGGTGGGGAAGAAAAAATCCAGTAAAACATCCTGCCGAGACCATCTGGCCATAGCAGCTCTGCCCACCTGAGAAAGGGCTGCAGGCACTCAAAGTAATGGCTGGGCACCACTGCTGAGTCACAGCTCTGTGTCCCCACCCACAAGAGTTTCGTGTCCTCTGTGCAAGCTCTCACCACCGAGGGGATAGAGGGAATAGACAATGGCCCCGTTTTCCAGGGTTGTCTCGGGTGACTGTGTCAGAGCTAGGAGCTTGTCCTCATTCTGCAAGGATCTGGGACATGTGCCATCTCTATCCCCACCATGCTGCTGAAGGGTTTTACCTGCCCAGAGTGGCCTCTCACCAGGCACCTCACAGGCCCCAGGCCCCAGCCAGCCTTGAAATGCAACGGAGCTCGTGAGCCCCCCATCTGCACTGGCAGAGCACAGGAGGAGGAATGGGAGAGGAAAAGCTGAGGGGATGCAGAGCAGCTCCAAGAGGTGCAGACACACAGCAGAGGCGAGCGAGGACAGGAGTTAATACACAGGAGGCAGGCAGGCGACAGAGCAGTGAGCAAATAGCAGCAGAGCAGGGAAGACCTGGAGTCAAGCACACAATTAGCAGAGAGTCTGCAGAGAAGAGACACAAAAATAATTAGGGTAAGTGGTGCAGCTGAAAAGAAATGATGGCACGAATAAAGTAGGTGCAGGTGCAGTCAGAAACGTGGCAATTGGGTAAACATGGCAACTGGTAAATCCTGGCAATTGCACAAATGTGATAAATATTGGGTAACTGTGGTATGAACTGCTGCTTTCCTGCTTGAAGGCTGCTTCCACAGCCCAACCTGCTGCAGTGGGATCACAGGACACAGCAACTACAGAGGGAATTATTTCCTTCTCAGTGGTGGAGAACTTTGCCAAGCCATGCCACAGCAAGAGGCCCCTGGCAAGGAGCACTGCCCTGAGGAGAGGCTGGAAAGCACAGGAGAGGAAGTGTGGCCCTTGTAAATCAGATACTTTTCCAAGGCAGCTGCTGTGAGATTTATTGGGGGAGCACAGCTCTGCAATGAGTTCCTCTGTGCTTCCTCTGCTTGGAGTAAACTTTATCCTTTCTTCCCATCCTTCTCTTCAATTGGACAGAGAAACAGCAGCAGCCCCTTTTGGAGATCAAAGTTTTAGCAGGCAACAAAGACCTCCAAGGAGGCTGTCACCATGGCTACCGTAGTAACCGCGTCTTTTAATCACACCACTCTCCTTTGTGAGCAGCGTGTGGCTGTCGCTGGCAAATAAGGAGGAAAACAGGGGTAAAAAACCTTGGCAACAAGTAGCACTTCTAATCGGTGTGAAATAAACAACCAGGAGTAGGCTGGGCTAGGATGAGGGGGACTGGGGTTACAAAGGCAGCAGCACAGTGGTCTGGGGCAGTGCATCAACGCTTCTCCAGGATTTTTAAGAGGAAGGCTCCTGTGGCAATCACTTCCTTCGCCTGCTGGCACTACCCATCTTTGGTCACAGCTCAAGGTCGGTGAGCCCTCTCCCTGGAGTTGCTCACAGACATTTTCCCAGCTGAGACATGGGCCAACACATCCCCAACTCAAGGCCACCAGCACAACTATGCCAACTCCTGTGACCGAGCACTGGCTCGGATGGTACTGGCAGCTTTTCAGCAAATCAGAGCAAAATCCTAAAACCAGCATCATGTAAGGGAAAATTCTGCCAAGAACTTTTCAATCTCCGAAATCATGTCAAATTTTATTATACAGTCTCTCCTGGCATAGAAGAGACTCCAAACCTGGCTATATTTATACCAGCTATTGAGTCACTTTGCTGAGTAAGAACTGCCTGATTAGCATTGCATACCATACACACGTGTCCCAGTGGAGATTTATCCTCACTGAAAGTCAACACATGTCTCTATTAGTACATTAATTACTGTACAATATGCTGTGTGTGTATGTATCTACATTCTTTACTTTCCATCCTTTACTACTTTTACTGTGGGTGTGAAACTTTTTAAATTTTGGGTTTAGCCTATATGGATACTGGCTGGTAATATAAACTGCAGAAGATGTCAGTTTACCAATGTTAGTTGCCAGCTGTCTCTAGAAATTAACACAAACCTCAAGTGCTAATTGTTGTTATTTAAAGTATAACAATGGGAGAAAAGGAGACTTAGGGGGCACCTTACCACTTTCTACAACTGCCTGAAAGGATGGTGTGGAAAGATGGGTCGACCTCTTCTCCCTGGAAGAAGTGACAGGATGAGAAGAAATGGCCTCAAGTTGTGCCAGGGCAGTTTCAGGTTGGACATCATGAAGAATTTTGTCACTGAAAGGGTGGTTAAGCACTGGACTGGGCAGTCCAGGGAAGTGGTGGAGTCATCACCCCTGGAAGTGTTCAAGTAACACTGGACATGGCACTTAGCACTATGGTTTAGTTGAGATGGAGGTCTTCAATCAAAGGTTGAGCTCAGTGATCTTGGAGGTCTTCTCCAACCTTAATGATTCTATGATTCTGTGATTAACCACAAAATAATATTTCACTGAAACACAGTTTATGTAATATTAGCTGCTGAATTGCATGGAAAAGAAACCTGGCAATATCTGTCCAGCGAAGCACATGGATCACTAAACAAAGTGTCAAACCAAGAGCTGTGGAATACTTTCTGGCCTCTTCCAGAAACTTGACAGGTCCTGGGGAATGGAGCCACTGTTTTTTGAAGCATATCTCAGCTATGTAAAATCTCAGAATGCAAATATCACCAAACTTGCATAGACCTATGCATTCCAGGGTACCTAGCTGTGCTGAGCTGTATGTACAGGCACTGCTCTGTAGCTGTTCCAGCTTGGGAAGGGAGCAGTGGAGCAGCTTACATAGGTCCCTGCACCTGGATAGTAAATTCTGGCTCTTGGGAAGGCTTATTGGGTTGTCTGCAATGCCATGCAATGAAGCTGGACTGCTTCCTGATGTGAGCTGGTGACATGAAGCCAGGATGACATTGACACTGCACTGTACTTCTGCTTTGAAGGTTACTCCAGGCACACTGCATCCCTGCACTGGTACACGTGCAGTTCCCTTCAGAAAGGCTGCAATGAATTACCTCACTGAAGCCCACTGACATTCTCATATAAAAAAGCAATACACAGGGGCTACAAATAACAATATGATTAATAGCACTGTCTGTGTTTCAAGAAGCAGGACATTAGCTGCTAGCTACTGTAATAGAAACATAGACTTTCTTCAATTTAGGATTCAGCCTTTTAGATTCAATCACATTAAAAAGTTTAAAAAATAAAATGTATGAACTTGCAAATGCATTCATTAGCCCAGCTGTAATGTCAGCAAAGGTTCTTCTTTTCTAATAAAACACGAGTGCAGGGAGTGTCACTGCATTCCTGTTCTGGAATTACTAAGCTCTGGACTAGTCAGCAGCAGAAGCAGAGTTCATATAGTCTCCAGCACACTACATCGTGTTTGGAGATTCCAAATGCCATCAAAATGCACATATATCATAGAATCACAGAATCCTTTAGGTTAGAAAAGACCTGTGAGATCATCAACTCCAACCTGTGACCAAACACCACCAGACCATGGAACTGAGTGCCACATCCAGTCTTTCCCTAAATACCCCAGACACAGTGACTTCAACACTTCCCTGGGTAGCCCATTCCAATGTTTAACCAACCTTTCTGGGAAGAAATTCCTTCTGATGTCCAACCTGAACCCCCTCTGGCACACCTTGAGGATGAGCCCCCACCTTGCTACAACGTCTTTTCAGACAATTGTAGAGAGTAATAAGGACTAAAGAACATTTTTTAAAATATAATAAAAATGTAATAGCTGTTTTTCTTTTAATTTAAATTCTCCCCTTACTCTACAGGAGGTTCCCTACCAGTGGTTCTCCTGTGTTTCTGAGGCAGAGGTTTCTACCCCTCTTCCCTCTGCTCTGATTCCCTTAGATTCCCTTAGAGAGGGTTAAAGTCCCTGACTAAGCAAAAGATACTGAATGGGCTTTCCAGCATAGTACATAATGAGCACATGCCTAACATCAGGTATGATTTACAAATCCTATCAGCTTTGCTGAGCACACATGGCTATAAATAAATGCTTGTATGCTTTTCTGAAATAAGCGTGACATGAGGGCAGCACATGGGATTCTCTGATGCTACCCAGAGCTGATCACAGCTCTGTGTGTCAACATGACACATCCAGGTAACAAAACCAAACATGCAATCCTATCATGGTGCAGGCTCTCTGGCTACTTAAGAGATCTCTGTGATCACTTTCCTAAGAAAATAAAGAAATACTGTAATTTGCCCAGGTTTTGGATTTTGCTCTAAGTCGTGATAAAGTGCCTTTTGATCAATTTTTCATGGTATGATTCACTGAATAAAAGCAGGACTCTCCACTTTTAGCTAAACAGACTTCCATTAATTTATTGATGCTATAAGTATGATATCTACCATTTTTGCCTCTCAGTCCTTTCATGGTTCCAATGTGATATTAAACTGCCCTTTTGTCCTGGCATTGATATGAAACCACTAGAAGGGATATTTTCCTATTTCCTTTTCCAATCTGATTTTTCTGTCACCCCGAGAATAACGTGAGTGGGTAGAACCTCTGCTCTATTCAAAATTCTAATTTATGCCAAAATCATGCAGCAACCCCAAAATAAGCAATGTAAATTGTATCTGAGAAACCACTGTAAGCAGGGAACAAACAGCAATGTGCTCTGGGAATCGTAGCATCTCTCACATACTATCCCTCTGCTGCTCCAGCCTCTCTAACAGGGAATCTGGGTTCCACCCAAAGAGCAGCAGAACGGCAAACAAGACCCTTTTACCACATGTCCCTCTGGACTGTAGAATTGCTACAACCTACATCTGTATTCAGTGTCTCCCTCCAAGCAGTGGGATGGAACAAACAAAAAGTATCCCAGAATATGCAGAATATTAAGAAGTGGTATTTTCATCACTGGCTGTTTCATCCTTTAGCCATCAGTAGGGAGAGATAAAGGAAAACAAAGAAAAAGTAACAGCAAAGGCAGAAGGAAAAGAATAAGGTGGGATGGGGAAGGGAGGGAAGGAGGAAAACAGGTAGGTAACTCTGGAATTGCACCAAAAGCTGGAATGTTGCCTCTATCCAGGAAAAGCAATATACAGAAGCTGCCTAACAGCATGAGGCAGAAGTAAGCCCACGACAAGTCTGCTTTCATGCTGCTGCCAAACTTGGCAGAGAGCTGCATAAAGTGCAAGGTCAGCCCCAGGGGCTGAACAGAAAAGCAGGTGTGGTCAAGGGTGATGCAGCCTAAGCTACATGTGTCCCCCAACACAACCACAGTGAACTGGGGGCAGAGACATCAAGCCAGCTCCAGAGGAGGAGATTTCTGTGTTTTCTCCCCACAGTCTTCTGTACGCACTGAAAAACCAATTCTTCCTGTTACCATGGCACTATTTCATCACTGGTGTCTGAGCACAGTTGTAGATATACAAGAGGAAGACACCAAATCCTAAACAGGAAGGTGAAGAAGGGACAAAAATTCAGCAGTTCATCCCTACACAGACACAGGACCTCAGGAGAGGATTTTAACAGCTACCACTGCCATCTGGCAGAGATAACCTCACCTGAACTTACATAGGTCAGCCCTGGGCCTATTACTAAGTGGCAGATGATACAGTGTCACACTGGATTTACACAGGCATGTGACACTGTGTTTCTGGAGTGACCAGACTGACCTTCCACTCCAACAGTCCATTGCTTGGCTGACATTAAAGGAGTGAGAAAAGGCAGTGGCACTGTCACAGCCACTCACCCATTCAGTCTGGTTTACTTGGTGATGATAACTACAGCTCCAAATATAAATACCAATTAACCTCTGACCTTTGGCAGATCAAAGGAATGCTTGATAGACGTGTCCTATTGTACACCTCCACAGATCACCTACACACTATCAACCCAAGCTTTTTAATATTCCCATCACAGGATGCCCAGATCTGTACTCACAAGAGCCACAGTGAGGTCTTAAGGTAAGTTGGGAAAAACTCAGCTTGCTCTCCTGGGACATCTAGGGTTGAAGTACTAGAGCTGGCTCCAGACATGTCAACAAAAGTCTCTGAAAGGCCCATTCCACTCTGCTTTTCTCCTCTGGCTGGAATGGCTGCTTTTCTGACCTTTACAGTCAGCTGTATCATGGAAGCCACCACCGAAAGCATACCCTGCAAATAAGGAAGAAACTCATCCTGCTCAGCACACTGCTCAAGGGAGCTTAACACAAACAGAGCCAAGCACACACACCACAGAGGGGGTAGGTGCTGTTAGTGGCAGCACCAGCTCAAACCTGATCAGGGTGACTGTGAAACTGTACCTCTAACTGGACAAGTCTTGTTAGGCACACAAAAACATCTCCCAAACCGACACATTCAACAGAGTGCTTCTTGATATCCTCACAGGTCAGAAGAGTGGGATGAGGACTGCAAAAATCACAGGATCTGATGTCTTCTGGGTGTCTGCTGTTAAAAGACTCTGTCTCAAATGTTCATTTTGCTGCAAGTTTTTTTGTTTTATCCCTTAAAAACAAGAGTTCTGCCCTTCCATAGCCCTGCAGTTTCTGCAGTCATTTACGCCTGTGTAGCGTGTGAGCAGTGTGGGTGTAAACATTACTATTCTGGTTTGGTAGCATTTGCCACCCACTTTGCCTAGGTGTGAATGACTGCACAAGGTGCAAGGCAATGGTGACAGTGCTGCAGGGACTGTTTTACATGGCTCTTACACCCATAGTAATAGGGTGCACAGGGATGGAGAGACAGCAAGAGAGCGGGAGGAAAGATGCATCAGGTATCTGCCGAAAAAGCTGCCTGACAAGAGGCCTCACCAAGCACAAGCAGCTCCACTGATTCTTCATTCTTGCCCTCCACATCATCTGGTGTGATAATAAGGCAGTAATAGAGGCCACTGTCTCCCCACATCAACTTCCCAATTTGCAGGTCTGCATCTGGAAGGCAAAAAAACAGAAGTCAGGTTTTTGCTCCAACACTTACAGGAATAATGGAGTGTTGAATGCACTGGGTCCATCTCTGTGTCCCAAATCCATTTCATTTCCTTACTGAGAAGGGTTAACCTTATCCAGAATCTCAACAGTATTCAGGAAAAAAACAACAGGTCAGAACTTCTGGCTGTAGGTGGGAAGACAGATAATGCTGCAGAGGCAGCTCACCCTGCAAGAGTCAAGAGCAGAAAGGGTCACTAATGTCTCTCTCTGTCCTTCCTGTCACCTTAGGCTGGGGTCCCAACACTATTCATGTCATAAAAGAGGGGCTTAGTGTCTCCTCTACAGCACCTCAGTCATTTGTGAAGAGGTTACACAGAGACAAAGGAAAACACTCCCTCTTGTGAGGCTGATCACATGCTCTCCACACCAAGGAGACACCGCTTCTGGCTAGGTGGTCTCCCCAGTCATTCAGACACCTTGTACTTTGGAGGGACGAGGTCTCTCACAAAGCCTTCCAGATAAAAATGTTGAAGGACCCTGCCATCCCCCATCTCCACCCAACCTGACTTTTCCCCATGGGACTCTCTTCCTCTCACTCTACCCTCTCACTCTGTATGGGTTTAGATTCATGACAGGGTAAGCTGGTGAAGTCTATGGCTGAGCAAACATGATGTGCAGGATAATCTTGGTATTTCAGAACTAGGAAAACATCCGTGGCATTTGCAAGGAAGAAAAACCTATCCTGCAGAAACTGTATTTGTATCTCTCTTGCTGCCACCCCTTTGCTAAGGAAAATCTATATACACAGCAATATGCAGAAATTAGGAATAAAAAGCTTCCACTTCATGGAAGGGAAAAAGGGATATTGTATCTGAAGACCTACAAGGAGTCAATTGAAGGGAAGTGCCAAAGGAAATTACCTTTGGGTCTAGGATTGGTTGGCTGAATCCTAAATGTCTGACATACAACAGCTCTCTTCCCACAGCCTTTTCTGAGGGAGTCAACTGAACAATTACTGCCAGACTCCAGTATCCCAAATTGCTAAGGGTCCATTCCAGCCCCCACCAAGCATCACTGGAGTAGGAGAGTTACCATGGACAATGCTGACGTCTCTTTCCTTGTAGAAGTCTCCTATGGTGATGGCAGATCCCTGTTTGGAGGCCACAACACGGACTGTCCTCCTGCTGTCCACACAATCCAGGTAGGGATCCCAGTCCAGGTTCCTCTTGCTCATTGTTTGCAAACCAGAAGTCACCATACCCAGGGCTTCTCCCATCCGGTCCTGGCAGTAGGATTTGTACCTCCACTGTACCACAGCTGGTTGTGTGGAAGAAGTAGAGAAATGGCAGCGAAGCAGAGCAGGCTGAAATAACATGGCCACCTTCTTCTTCTCAGGCACAGTGACCTGCAACCCTTCCACCTCAGCTAGAAGACAAAAACATGAGTATCATATGCCTTGGCACTGCTTGAAGAGGGAGCTACTGCATTTTATCACAGCATCATTCTCTCCACATACATAAAATTGTCCATCTGTTTCAGGTGCTAGGGCACAACACTCCTCAATGTATGCAAGCACGGATGTTGGCAGCAGAAATAAGTTTGCTTTTTCATAGCTTACAGTGACAAAGAAAAACACAGCATGATGGGGCTGAAGGCTCACATGTAGCATGCTTGTGCTGTAGAAGCTCTAACACAATGGTGTGATGATTCACGGCTTCAAACATAAGGAAGAGGTATTTTGGGGATGGCCATGCTCCACTTGTACAGCAGGTCAGCCAAGGGGTCAGATCCTGAACCCCACTGCAGAATAAGTCATCTCCCTCCACACTTCAGTGGCATCACTCCTCCTCTTTACAAGTCAGGCAACACACAGTGCCTGGACCAGCACATTCTGCACTGGTGCCCAGTTAGTGCTGCCTGCTCTGCCAAACTCCAGGGATGCACAAAGGAGTGGATCCAAATCACAGAGCTCTTCTCAGGGCTGGCAAGTAGCACTGAGAGAAATTGCTCCATGTGGGAGGTGTGGAAAAAAAGGGCCCAAACCCACATGATTTTCACACTCCCAGGGAGGAGAGGGCTCTCAACATGCAATGTTTATCTAGCAGCTGACAGGAGAGCTGCAGCCTGGACCTGATGCTTTAAGGCCCCAGAGAAGATGCAGGGGACTGCTGCTACACCCTTGTGTAGCTGAGGGAGAGTCAGTGAGCAATGTCAGCCCTCAGGAGAGTGAGGCACTCCATCCAAGCACAGGGATATGGCCAAACCTCCCCTGCATGCCCTTTGTTGCTTCCCTCCTTGTGCTGCAGGCAGCAATGTCAGAGAGCACTCACACAACACTGGAAAAAGGGAATCAGGTTCAGTATGGAAAATGCTGGTCTTACTACATACCTCAACCAGAGCAGGTGGAAAGGAGGGAGTACACAGAAAAACAGGGAAAAAGAGGAAATACAAGGAAACATTCAAGAAGACAAAGCAGAAGAGAAAGTCTACACAACATCTGGAGAATGGACTGGTGGAAGCTTAGTGAGGAATGAAAAGACTGAGGAAAAGACTTCCTAATATCAAGAAACAGTAGAAGAGAAGGGAAAATGCAAGAAAGAAAGAAAAAGAGTAAGGATAAAGTCTCAGAGAAAATATAAGAAGCAGAAGGATAAGCAGGATGACAATCAGGAAGCTTGCATTCAGTTGGAAGAAGCTGGAGAAGGTGTTTCAGCCCAGGTAAAAATAAGTACAGAGGGCTGCAGTCAGGTTGCAGGAGACTCAGAAATGATGTAGGGAAGAGAGGAAATGGAGTCAGCAAAAATAACCCACCCACTCCAGAAAGCAGAGATGAAAAGGAGATGGAAATTGGCAAAAGAAAGTGAAATGACAGGAGATATCTTTAGAATGGGGGGGAAAAAAGGCATAGACTAAAGCACTGGAGCTTGAAGCAGACAGAGAGCAATAAATGCATCAACTGTATAAAAACAGCAGGCATGAAGATACAAGGTCAAGCTGGAGACAGCTGCAAACCTGAAATGCAAAAGCAATTCAGAGATTGCATGATCATGATTCAAAACCAAAGGAAAGTGGCTGGAAAAACAATGAATATTAAATTCAACAAGTTATCACTGTCTGAACTGTAAAGCACAATGAAGTCTATAAATCCCAGTTGGAGAGGAAAACACAATATGGACAGAACCTAGAGAAAGCTTATTTCAGAGAGGCAAGGTGGTCACTGATACTAACAGACTTACTGGTCTAGGCAGGATTTGACCTTGGGGACTACTATGTGAAGGTTTGAGGAGCACAAGGATGCTCTGGAATTTGCACAGAAATGCTATATAACGCATATAATGAATGCAGGACACCATGCACATTGTGCTTGTGCCATGTGGAAGTTGCACAGGAGGTTCTCAGTTTTGCCAGAAGTGCCTGGACCAAAATGCAAACGCTGAAGTGTGGCTGTTCTCCAGACTGCCACCAAGCACAGCTGAGGTCTCCCACAGGACAGGCAGGGGAATGAGGCAGTCCCACACTTTCCCAAGACACAGGCAAAGAGATTATTTAGGAAATGACAGCTGGGATATTTCTGCCAGGCTTCCTTTACCCAGGGACCAAGCATAGGGAACACGTGGCACTAGGGGAACACCACCACTTGCTTCTCAAGGTGAACCAAGTGGAGACATCTAATCCTCTCCAGAGATTCACACTTTCTGGGCTGCCTCTGCATGCAAGAATCATGAAGAACACCTTGAAAAACCAAAGGGTCCATGTCAAACCTGTTTCTGGCAGCTCCATGCCTGACCCCTCTCACAGTCTGAGGCCAAAGACAGCATGTGGCATGAGCTGATCAAGTGACTCATCACGTTACCTCAGCTTCAGGGATAAAACAGTGACACACTGAATATTTAAATCTTTCCCTTGTGAACCAAGTGTGCTGCTTAGTAAACACAGTGCTCTCAGCTAACCATGCACCATAGCCCTCCTTCCCTGTTAATGAGATTAATGAGTTTGGCAAGCCAGGGACTGCTTTAATAAATGATTAGCTGAGCTTTAGCAAATTCTCATCTGACTAACTTTCCCCACCCTACCCCCATGTGAATGTCTATATCAAGAAAATAAAAGCTTTTGGGAAACTACAGGAATTCTTTTTCTACCAAAAAGCATAAAGATGAAGATGTGCAGGAAATTATCTGGCATCTTCTATATCCTATCCCAAGCTCTTTATTAACTTCTTAACTATTATTTTCGGATTCCTTCCAGGAATAGCATTTAAGAGCAACACAGTGCCTCAGACTGGGAGACTGGAGCAGAGGAAACTTTAGATCTATTTAAGTTAAATTATATATAATTATATATGGCTGAATTGGGAAATCAAACACCTGTTATTTCCTCTGCCAAAAAAGAATTTCTGGAATTGATTCATGTTTTATGTCACTGCTGTAACAGTGTCCACCAAAAAGGCAACCAGGGTGTTTGACTGCCTGAAGACAAGATGGTGGCTTTCCACTGATCAGTTATGTCCAGGCATGGGAATTATAGGACTTCCTCACCTTCAAGAAGAAACTACTGACCTCAAAATGTAGTGTAGCCAAGACAAGAAAAGCCTCAGATGTACCACAGGACAGAACTCTGTTATTAATTCAGCAGAGAAAAAAAAAAAAGGAGTGAAATACGTGAAAAATTATGAGAAGCTTAGTGACAGCACCATGGTAGCTCTTTGTCTAATTTAATACAAACAGGGCTGAAAAGAAACTGAATTGTGTTGTGTTATGTTTTGACTGATGCAGACAGAGTAAAATTAGCCCTTACTTCAAAGTCACATGGAAATGCAATTCCTGCACTCTAGAGAAGGAACCTGTTCATTGTGAATTTCACAATATTTCAAGCTTCACAAGAAAAAATCTAGCTCCTAGGAGTCTCATGACTATGTGATTATTTTGGTTTCCTCCATTCTTGCTCTCCTAAACCCAAAGAAAAAGGTCTGAAAATATTAATCAATTGCATCTTATAAACACAGTTATTCTTTCTCTTAGAAAATAAAAAGAATCCATGGGTTTATGTGTCTCTACAAATATATACACACACACACCCAGAGAAAGAGCTTAAAAATAATCACACTTTGAAATATAATTGTATGGGGTTTGTCTGTTTCAATTGGCAATGTGCATTTGTCTCCTTGCTCTGATTCCTTCCCTGAAGTATCCTCAGATTATGCATTCAAACTATGCAATCAACACTACACACAAGCTATCACTAATACATTTCACTGGTGATTAAAGAAAATTCCAGGAAGCGATTACAGAGGGGATATTTGTAAGGGCGGGTTTGAGCCTTCTGAGCCTGATCTTCCTAAGCCCTTCCCTGAGCAAGAGAGAAGGCAATTGAGAGGTGATAACTGAGGCTCTTGCTTTGCCATTGACCTCCAGAGAAGCCTATGCCTCCCCGAGGTGAAATTAATCCCAGGAAGATTTAACTTCACTACACAGACTCTAGGAATAGAATCACAGCATGGTTTGGGTTGGAGGGGACCTTAAATATCATATACTAAGAATAAAATTGATCTGAAGCACCAATCCTGGAAGTAATGGCAAAGCCAAATACTGCAGTTCAGTGGAACATGTCTCAGGCTGCATCCTTCTGGAACACACAAGACTTGAGTCCAAGAGAAGGCAGCACACATTGCTCTTCATGTCACATCCGTCTCCCTATCTGTGCATACATGTCATCTCTTTCTTTGCAATTCTTTGGCTCATGCCACTGCTTGCCTGAGGTAGTACAACTGATTCCATGAAAATACAAAAATTGCATTCCCCATTTTCATGTACCTTTATTGACAGGAGTTGCAGCTGTGCACACAGGAGAATGAAAATCACTGGGTCCTGAACCAGGCACCTCAGGAAAGCTACTCCTAGACTTTACCTCACAGGGCTTTGGCAGAAAAGCATGAGTTCACTGGTAAACTGCCCTTGGGGTAGTTTATACCACTTCCTAAATAAAATAAAGTGTTGGGCAAAGTATCATTGGTTTTGGCACCTTGGATAACTACGCATCATTTCAAAGTGTTCTCTACCTCACCGCTGAATACTGGCACACCATTCACACTTTCAAATGTAGATCAAGCTTGAATCAGGAAGGGCAAGATCTGAGCTTTGAGACCAGAAAGTCAGACATGATAAAGAGATGTGTAAACAGATGAATGGAGAGCCAGTGGGATCACTGAGATTGCATTGTACAGGTTCTTGCCTACTTATGTTGGACTAAATCCAATCCATGAAATTTGTCAGCAGAAGCCATCACCATCAGATTGTGTCAAGTGCCTTTGGGAAATTAATTGGATGTCTTGGTCTGGTTCCTATCAGACTTGTGTTCTTAGCAAAGTTACCACTAATTGTCAACTTTTTTTGGAAGCAAGAAACCAATGCCTGAACAAGTCAGCTGCAGCTGAGGTGAAAGCATGGTTCTGTTTTTCACAGCTCCATAGCAAAACCAAGAATTTCAGCTCTCCATCTACTTAACTTGGAAAGGGGAAAACCCAAAGCTGCAGAAAAGTGTGGCCTTGCACACTCAGCACTCACAGCACAGAACTTCAACACAAAAACACTCCATGTAGGACAGCCCAGGCTGTGCAAAGTGACTGCAGCAGACATTGGACTATTCCTTGCTCTTCCACATTCTCCGCGGTGCTCTCTCCAGGCGCTCCCTGTGCTCATTACACCCCCTTACCACAGCCCCTTACATACATTCACAAAAGTCACAAAGTCACTCTGGATGCTCTCAGGTGAATTATCTCAGCTCTGGCCACCAGATCAAACCCACCATCTGCCTTACTACTGTGTGAAAGCAATTACAGTTGTCAGATGCCTCCTGATTTAGACTTGGTTTGGCATCCCAGAAATCATTCCCAGAAATATCACTCATCAAAAGCCTGAGAACAAAGCAAAAGAAATGCAAAGAGTCTCTCCAAGCCTTGTAACACCAAGCCATAATACCTGTCCTTGGGATGGCATTGGGATTTCCACTGCTGCCAGTTTCACTCAAGGTGACCTGACAGGAATACAGAGTAAGAAAAACATGAGATTTCTTCCCAGTTATGCTACATTATGCTCTGTGAAGCCAAGCAAGGGAAGTCAGATAACACTTTAAATCAAGACAAGTAAAATAGTCCAATAATTTTCCTGCCTTCCCAAGAGGTGTGGTCAGCTGGCAAAGCACAGCTGTGCTCCAGCATGCCCCCTCTGCCTGCCCTCCTGAACCATGGCTGGGAAAGAACAGGTACAGCAACAGCATATAGGGACTGAGCGCTAAATTACTGGTGGAAAAGTATTTATCAGGAAGAAAAGATCCCATTTTAATGTGGGCAGTCTTCTAATTGAAATTTTTCCAAGCTTAGTCCAAGTTGTGAGGCAGAAAAAATTTGATCTGCTTGTTCTGTACATAAAACTGGAGTTCAGTCTCCAGTGCAGCACTATGCTCTTGTTTTAAATGCATTAGGAATTACAGCATTAATAAGAAAATGGTAAACACAAGGGGAAGATTCATTCCAGAATCAAGCTGCACTTGGTAATTTAAAAGAACAGGCTTTACACAGGGACTAAGGATACTTGGCAAATTTTATCTTCTTTTTATAGAATGAGAGCACAGTCCCACACATATCTTAACCCGTGTGACCTCACAGGAAGGAATAAAGAACGACCTGCTCTTCATCCATTTGCTGTTGTTATTAAAACACTCGCTTTAGGCATGTGGGAGAGCAGGACAGGAGGGGGAGAAGCCAAACCAAATCCATTGTACCTCACACAGGATTTTTTGAAACTGCTGTAAGAACTCACAATGCGCAAAACCAAACAAAAGATAAATGCAAGAGCCAAAAATTAAAGACAAACAAAGGACAGAGAGGAATTACTGCTGGGAGGAAAGGGACTGAAAGTGCTGATTAGAAATTTCTCAGGAGGGAGGAGGGGAGGGAAGGGAACGAGAGCCTTCTCTTTCGTGCTCCCTTTTGTCTCCCTGCTTCTTCCCGATCTTGCACTCTGTCCCCTGGCCCCTCCAGCTCCCAACCCCCACTCCTCTTCCCCAGAAAGGAGTGTACCACTCTGGCTGGATTAGGGCTCCTTACCTTGATGCAGACCTTTCATTCTTTTGCACAGCCACTGGGGAGAGGAAAATCTTGAATCCATGTTTGCTAGCCCCCTCCTTTTCTGTGCATACACACACACACACTCACACACCTTTGCTTATTTGCTTGCTCTCGGCTGTGAAAAAGGACATCAGCACCTGATTTATGGCTGGGCAGCAGCGGCTGGAGGCTGGAGGGGAGCAAGCGAGCACTGCCTGCCTCCATCCCTCAGCACACAGCTATGGATAACCTGTTGCCTGCCGGAAGCCTGTGCCTGCCAGCTCTCCACAGCACCAGCAGCACGCAGTCCTGCCTCAAAAACACAGGGCTAGAGGAAACTGGAAGGTCTTCCCACTGCAGCGGTACCTCTCTCTCTGCATTGACCCTGCATGCTCCAAACAGTGCTTGCTGCCAGGAATCGTGAACTGCCCTCAGTGGAAGGAGAAAAGTGTCAACAGCCCGGTCTTTTAGCTTGATAAAAAAGTCCTGATTAGACTGACATGTCCAGATAAAGAAGCTGTTTAAAAAGAGGGAGGAATGTAATGTCATCTTTAGCTACACCCTGTAGCTAAAATCCTTCGACGGTCCTTGGATGCTATTTATCAGCACACTACTATGGCTAGTAGGAAAGGAAGGGTAGTTGTGGGTTCGCTGGCACTCCAGACCAACTCACTGAAGTGGGATACATTTGGAAGCAGCCAAATGGCAGGGAAGGAGGAAGGGAGAGAAGGGAGGAAGGATGAGCTGGAAGCTGCTGAAGCCCCAGATGAGGCCGTGAAACCCTGGAAGGGAGCAGTAGGCAGGCACCGGTGTTGAAGATGACTCAGAGTGAAAATGCAAGGAAAGGGGTGGGTGGGTGGTGGGAGAGAGGTGTTATGACTAAAAGCCGAATTTACTGCTTGAGAATCCTAAATCTGAATAGGAAGAAGGAAGAGGTTGAGGTCTCTTTTGTGGGATACATAGGTGACAGTGGGAAATATATGCCACTTAACCCAAGTGTGTCTATTTCTTCTTTCAGCTTGTAACCAGCCTGCCTGGCTAAGTCATTCTACTGCAGCTTTTCCTGCCTGTGCCTGGCTGCTGCACCGGCTCGCAGGAGGCAGATCTTGCCCCTGACCTGACATGGCTTTCTCTTTCTCCCCTGTTCCCGGCTGCCCCGCCGCTCTCACGCTGCCCAGCTCTCAGACCCAGCCTCTTTTCAGCTTGTCCCCCCTGCCCTCTCCCCATCACTGAGCCGTCTCCGCTCGCCTCTCGGGCTGCTCTCCCCCTGCCCTAGGGGGAACTTGCCCGATCTATTCGCGAGCCGCCGAGGCAAGCGTGGGCGGCGAGCTGGGCTGGGGGGCAATCCCGTCCTGCGCTCACAAAGGCCTGGGCTCAACTGCACCGTCACGGGGAAGGGGCCCCCTGGAATTCTGCCCTCCTGCAAGCCGGGGCAGAGGCAAGGCAGCCCCCGCCTCTCACACCTGTGTTGAGACGGCATGTGCGGTCAGGACAGCGGGTAAAGGAGAAGTTCCTGCAATTGTTCCCGGCATGGCACGGGCGGGCGGGGGGAGCCGGGGGCTTGTGGCCATCCCTCCCGCACCGCGCCCAAGGACACTCCGACCCCCCCGGGCCGGCTCCCCCTTCCCCAAGCGCCGCCGGGACCGCGCGGAGAGAAGCGCCGGGGCCCCTCGGACCTGCCCCCGCCCCCGGCCGGGCGGGAGGCACCGGCT
>VXBI01013295.1:488977-567917 GCA_013397375.1 Toxostoma redivivum | reverse complement strand
CCGGCTGCCCCCGGCCCCAGCCCTCCCCGCCAAGTCTCCGCAAACTGCACCGCGGGACGCTCCCGAGCAGCTCCCGGCCCCACGCCGGCTCCCTCAGCAGCATCTCCCCAAATCCCCCCCANCGTGTGGCTCCGCTCCGCTCCGCTCCGCTCCTCCCCCGGGCCGGCTCCCCGAGGCCGCCCCCGCCGCTGTCCGGGCTCGGGGAGAGGAGGGGGACGCGGCTTCCCGAAACTGCCTCGCTTCCCGCCCTCCCTCCCTCCGTTTCGGTTGCCTGGTGCCGCTCCTCAGCCTACGGGCATCCCGGCACGTCCCTCCGCAACTCCTTCAGCCCCCGGCATCGCCGCTTCTTAGAGGGGCTCTTACAACTTCTCTAGTAAGCGCTTAAAAATGTCCCCGCCGATCATCTGTCTTCCCCAAATTAGCCAAATGTATACCTTAGGAAATGAGCGTAGACGGTTCCTGTTCTAAATTTCCCTGGGGTTTCCACTTCCAGCATGGGCACATCAACTAATTATTGTAATTTTAGATAAAGGAGTATAGTTTTAGGTGAGGAAGTGTTCTGGCTGTTAACAATGGGCAGCCGAGTTGCGGGGTGTTAAGTTTTCATGCCAACATGATACTGGAAGGGGATGGGGATTTTTTGTTTGTTTTTGGTTTGTTGTGGGTTGTTTATGTGAGAAAGGGGTCACATACAGCCTTAAATTACATTTTAGAGTATGGATGTTGCTTAGAAATTAAATTGTCCTGGCTGCAGCAAACCCACGTGGATACACATTAACTGTACTTAAAACTTTTAAAGTTCCTGTGAAAACTTAATAAGTCAGTGGAATTATTCATGGGCCTAAATAGCTGGCTAAAATAGGATCATGCTTTCTTTTGTGGCTCAGCACTGGAGAGAAGCACTTTGCAAAATGGCACTCCCTATTCACAGCATCCAGCACAGCTTCCTTTTGAGTGTCGTTCATTCTCAGGCACTTTTCTTACCTGAGTTTGGCTGGTGTTTGTAACCAAAGCTGGGATGCTGCAGGCACCAGTGATCCACATGAGAGATGGGAGTAGTCTACAACTTCATCTCATCTGGAATCTGCCAAAAAAACATAAAACGATTGTGATTTTTCTAAAGCAAAGCGCTTGGTGTGTCCTGCTGCTAAAGGCAGGGTGCACAGGGACACCTGCAGTAAATCTGTACAAGCTGTTCACATTCTAGCAGGTGTTTTCCAGTTGCTTGTAGATTCCTCATAATTTCTCCTTTCGGACTGAACTTCTCTACAGGCAAGATAAGCTTTTCTTAAAAATTGTGAATGAAAAAAATCAATAATTTCTGAAGGAAAAACCAAACCAGCATGTTTGCTGTGATAAAAGATGTGTTGAAACATCTTTGGTTGTTTTCAGACAGGTGTAGTCCCTCTGTTAGTACAGTTAAAATGCAATTCAGCAAGGAGACAATCCTTAGGCAGTTGATCTGTTTTTAAGTGTTTTATTTGGAGCTATTCAGTGTTATTTAAAAATATTTTTCACGTGGAAGTTTATTTTTATTCAGCATTGCTTTAAAAAAAATACACACCCACTCCAATCAGTGTCCTGATGTTCCTCTGACCTGATACATTATGAATTTAACTTTTTGCACTACTAGCTAAAAGTTACTATTAAGAAGTCCCTGTTACACTAAATAATATATATGTGCAGCAGTGCTGTTCTCCTTCAGCACACTGATCTGACACCTCACTGCCTTCATTCATACTTGCAGGTGGAAGACAAAGTATAAATTCTCATTATGGCCACAAATTCAGCCTCCAGCAATGCGTGGTTCCAGAAAATTCAGATGGAACTACAATACTTTGCATCAGCACAGGGCCTTGCCTCACCACTGTTCCTATCTGTAGGATATAATCTATGAAAGTTTGTATGGGTTGAACTAAGACTCCTAAAGCATAAATACAAAGCTATTTTTCTCACCTTCCCCTAACAATTTTTCCTGATAACCCTCAAAATTTCAAGTGAAATCCTGATTCCTTGCTTTATTGTAACTTAGCTGGCCAGAATTGTGATCCAGAGTTTCCTGAGACAATATTGTGCTGATACTATCTCCTCTTTTTAACACTGGGAGCAGTACAATCCCTTATGCATCACTATTGTTAGCTACTACTGGGGGTTTTTGTTAGGTTGGGGTTTTTTTTAATCTACTCCAGCTTTTGCAAATAAATTTGGCATGCATCACTTTTGCTAAACTTTTGACTCACGACAAAGGAAGGAAAGATTTTCAATAGAAGGAAGCACCATTGTTTCGCATGCTGGATTTATATCTGCTTTGAAATTCTCATAAACTTACTGTAGGGTCCTTTCTCATTTAACGTGAGCTGTCATTTGTATATAGCCACCTAAAATGGATGGCCAGGCCCTGAATAGATGTTCCAGATCTCTGTAGACCTTTGATCTTATGATTGCAACATCTGAGTTGGGGTAATAGTTAATGTTGGGATGTTGTCTTTCCTTTTAGCCCAAGACAGAATGCATGACCGCAGTTAGCCCCACTTCACCTTCAAACGGTGGGGAAATTCCTATGCAATTAGCCAGATGGCTTCAAGCCACAGCCCAGCAGGGATCCTCTGTCCTTGGAAAAACAACACACTGATGGACTTAAACCTTCATCTCTCTTAGTCACTTGACAACCCTGACACCGGATGAGCAAATTCCCGGTGTTTGCCCTACGTAATTTAGTCCCAGGCAGAACTGGAGGAAAACCACACTGCAACACTGCTTGATTTCACTGCTGATACCGTGACTCCACCTGAAGGAGCTCTCTAAGCCATGGGATCATGAACAAATTCAGCTGAACAATGGGGAAACAAACAAACAATTTTTTACTCGTGCTGTGGCAGCTGCTGGCTCTTTTCTCTCCTTGCCAAGTGCTTAATTCCTCCCTCCCTCGTCTCATCTTCCAGTACCAATCTTTTGTGGTCTTTTCCTCTGCTGATACGAAGAGTCAGCTTTTTAAGTTACCACCACGTGGAACGATTTACACCAGCACCTCAATCAGAATGACCCATCTAGGCAACATCCCCGAAAACCCACTCTGCTGCATAAAGATTTTCACGCCGTTCAGCTCCCTGGCTGGATTTCCCTTGTAGAAATTTCCATAGAAACAGTGATTTCAACAGCTTTTCTGGGATGCCATGCTAGACTCAGCCATTAGACATGGCTCTCTTGATTTAGTACTGAGATCAGCACGTCGTAGAACTTCCTGGGTGACACACCATCAGTTCACAGTGTTTAGTGAGTCTCTTCAGATAGCTACTAAGTAAAACTTTTCCTCGTTCGTTGTGTTACACTGGAATCTCCTATTAATCCTTGATAGCTTCACAGCAAGACATTGTTGAAATATATTCACACTCTGTTGTTTTTTTTTCCAAGCTGCCTGCCTACATTTGATAGCACAATAATACAAAACTTTTACATTCCATTAACATCAGGAGTGAGTAATATGTATATATAAACTGTTATTGGTTTTTTAATCATGATGTTTGCACCAAGAAATACTTAGAATATTTAATGGAGAAATTTGGCTTTCTCACTACAATGAACCTTCAGATCTGTAATATAAATTCAGCACTAGGAAGAACCCAAAGGAATAGCATCCTCCTATAGTATTTATTCCTCTGTATAAATTTCCTATGCTGCTCCTGAGTCCTTTTTTAGACACCAAAAATCATAGTATGCTTCTGCTACACTTACAGAGTGAACCAGAAATTTTCATTTAAAACACTAATGGCATGCCAGCAATAATGTTTTGTGAGGTTATCATATGGGTAGAAGAACACAAGTGAATCATCCCAGCTCACCATCTTTTGTGTGTCACTATAGGTAAAAATACACAATAGGACAAACTCTGCTTGCATATTTATAGATAACCTAGGAGGTAACAAGCTGTTAAATCCTCTAAGATTTTGGCTGTAGAGGAACTATGGGCAGCACAAATACGTTCAGGTACTTGGAGTTCACAGCCTGGACTTTTGTGACTGTCCAATCCAGCTTTCCAAATAAAACAGACCACATCACATCACCACACTACATAGATTAGTTTGAACTACAGCCTGTATGTTACAAAAAATGTATCACACATTACTTTGGGTGGGAAGGGACCTCACCCTGCCCCTAATTTAATCTAACTTCACTTGCCAGTACTGCCAAGCCAGAGGGCAAGGCAGTCTTAAGGCATTTCTGAAGAGGTAATGGCGGGCTGTGATCAAAGCACCCTTAAAATCCTCTCTGGAAGTTCAACAGACTGTTTGTTATATTCTTGAGCTAACACCAGAACTGGAGAGAGCATCCCAGGCCCAGTTGCTAAAAGCATGAAAGCAGAAGTATTACAGCATCATCATCTCTGCTTAATACTTGTTTATCCTTCCAGGGATGATGCTATCAGTCCTCTTGTCATAGCATCACACAGAGAGCTCCTCTTTGGTCGATATCCCACTCTATCCCCTACTTTATTAAGTATTCCTTCAATCTTGTATTTTTGCAAGTAACTGTGATGACTACATGTTTTGTTGAAAACTACCAACAACTATTTAGTAGTATGCAGCCAAGAAACAACCTAAGAACGATAATAATAAAAAGTGTGACTACAATTCCTCATTTAAAATTACATTTTGAGACACCTTAAGCTAATGCTTTGACCAGGGACTGGATGGTCTTTGTATAATAAATCTGTATCCTTGATTCAGTGTTGTGTGGTCGAGTCACATGCTTCATGTGTCTGAATGAATTACCTTTAGTAACCACACTTAATATCTTTTTGATGCAATTACAAACCAATGTGACAGAATGTATTTGCTGCAAACCCATGTTGATTGGCATTAATTACGTTACTTTTCTGTAATTCATTATTGAAGCAAATCCTGTATCAGTGATTCTATGCTTTTGCCTGGGATCCTTGTCAGTCTAACAGGTCTGTAATTACTCAGGTCATCCTACTTAGGTCCAGATCCAAAACAAGAGTTTGGAAAATTTTTAGTACCAAACATTAAGAACTCAAATCTAAAAAAAATCTCAGCAGCAGATTGAGACTGAAAGCACACATGTACTGTCAAAGTTGCCTAAAGGCTTACACTTTTCCTTCTCTGCATACCCAGATAGTCCTGAGCACAGAGATGTCTAACACCCAAGGCAAGGCTTTTACACATTTGGGGTGTCACAGCCAGGTCATTGTTTTCTTCCTAAATATCTGGTCTAATCTGATGTTAAGGATTTCCCAGACTTTGTCCAGGATACTTGGAACAATGTGGTGGTTTCACTAGAGCCATGGCATTAAAGATATTTGAAACTGATGGCATAGAGGGAATGCAGCTGTAGCACACCTGGGCAGCTGGTTGCCATGTACCAGGTTTAGTGGTCCTGGGATGTGCTGGGTCCTGTGTCAGCTGCACTTGCCCAGAAAGTCTCATGGATCCCACAACTCCATGACCTGCTGCACTGCAACCCCCAAGACAAATGCTACCATTTCTGGAGAGAAGACAGAAGCATTATCAGCTCTCATCTCAGTTCCCTGATAAACCTGGAAGAAAGTTGCTGATACCACCCATGAGGCCTGGTCCAGGACATTCAAAATAGGTGTAACACTTAGCAAAACCCTGCAAAGACAGGCATGGGAACAAGGCAGGGTGAGCTTTTATAAAAAGGCGTCCTGACTCCTACATGTTCAAAGTTAAATCCTTAATCACATAGGTGAGGTGTAAGGCACTGTGCACTCCTCTTGCAGTCATGGCACTATTCAAAAAGAAACCCAAGATTCACTAAATCAAAAGGTCAAAAGAGAAGCTGGGAGCTGCAGCTGACTTGTTAAATCATTCACTTGGGAAAGTGAAGCCTGCAGGCTATCATCCCTGAGATGTTTATGCATTACATGTGAAATAATAATAATTACCGGTCTATACTTTGTATCACTCTCCAGAGAATTTGTAGGTTTTTAAAATCTCCATAACCAGGCTGAGAAAGAAATCAGCCGTGAGATTATGTGACAAAAGCTTGTCTCCAAAGCACACAAAGGACTGCAGACAATGGCACCTCAATGGTTGGTGGCCCAACTAACACCCTGCCCTGGCTCCTCCCACACCCATCACAAAAGCTCATCAGTGGCCCATTTTCACAAGTCCAAAGAAACGCAGGGACACAATGGAAGATGAGAACCCTAAGACAGAAACTCAAAAGAAAGGAAAACCATTCCAGACTCTTCCCAGGGCTGTCTCAGGAAAGCCTCTGCCCCAGGGTGCAGGCTGGAGCCTATCAAGATGAGCCAACACCACAGCAACTTTAGGACTGAGGGGGATTGCATCCTACAGATACAGGATTTATTAGAGGATTCAAAGGGAAGAGCATTTCAGGATTGCATAGAACTCCTTGTGGAATGATTAGGGAAAGAATCAAAGGCAAAGAAAGGGAGAGATCTAGGTGATTTGGGAAGGAACAAGTAAGAGAAATAGATGGATAAGGGGATAGAAAGAGTCAGTTGTGTGTGAAGAGTTTGCTGGGTGATATGCTTATCCCTCATGTACACTGCATTCCTTTCTTCTTACTAAATTACTTTATAACTTTTTTTTTTTTTCTCAGTGAACAACTCTCTGTTTTAGGTGTTTGCATATGTATGGGGGTCTGGTGCCAGCCTCTACTCATGCCATGGGTGGGAGAGTCCATGTGCCTGGGTGACAGTGACTGGGCAGACAGGAGTAAGTCGACTTAAATGCCAGCACGTGGAGTGGGACTGCCGGTAGATAGGGCCCCTACGTGTCCCTGGGGCCAGAAACTGGGATGAGTGACATCTGGGTGCCACCAGCTGGGCTTGGACTGCAGGCACTGGTGTGGCTGGGTGCCAGCAGCTGGAGAGCCCCGAGGGAGTGACCAGGATTACTGTCCCTTCGAGCAGCCCAGCAGCCAGCAGCCCTCATGTCAGCAGTGCCAGGAGGGTTTGAGTGTGACAGCGTTAGCTACAATCCAGCTGGACTTCCTTGTGGGAAGGTGGTTGCGCTCTGAGAGCCAGGGAGGGGGAGAGGATGGCTCATCTCTAATGGGAAAACCAGAGGAGGAGCTGGGTTAGGCTGGGAATACATACTTGACCTTCCTTCACTTGGACCTGGGAGTGTGGAGTTGCATCAGCCACGCCTCTCCTGGGCTGATGGATCTGGCCTGATTCCTCCAACATAAACACCAAATATTTCCCTTTGTGGGGGAGTGCTGTAGCCCCAGACCAGCAGGTAAGTGGGGAACAGCAGATGCAGTCACTGCCATACTTTTAAAAATAACTTTGCTCCTTATTTCTTACAAAAAAACTGCAAGGGAAGATTATAGCCTTGACCCCTGAATGAATGAAAATACATTACTGGCAGCAAAGTTCTAGATAGTTTTTCTGTTCGTATAGTACCAGGGGACCTAGACCCTATTTTGAGATACTGGCAAACTCCATGCATTGATGGAAAAGCACAGGCTGGCAGAGGAGTTCTCTGGACCATTTATACTGATTTTGTAAATTCTGGAGCTGTGTTTCCAAAGCCAGGTACTTAAAGTGTTGGCATATCAATTAACTAAATTAAGTGCTTAAAAGAAAAAAAAACAAAACCAAACAAGTAATATATAAATACTGACACAACACTTGTTATCTGCTGGAAGGGCTCCAGTGGTACAAATGTTATTTTCAAATCACTGTAAATGATCCAGAAAAGTCCTTTGCCTGCTAAGTTAAACAGCAGACAAATGAAGATTTAAAACATGAGTTTCTTCAGAGGCACTGGGCTTTCCTCAGGGTCCTGGGGAAGAATACTGATGGTATGATGCTCTGAAGATGATCTGTTCCCTGTTTGTTTAATCTGACCCCCACCCCACACAGGAAAATCCTTTTTCTCTCTACTGCTTATAAATTTTATTTTCCAACCACACCTCTGGCCCTAGGAGAGCTATCACTGGAGCCTTGTGTTTTTTAAACAGTTGATGCACACATTATCTGAATTTCTTTGAAAGGAAGGGCTGCTGAAGGGTGGGTCCCAAAGCTGCACACGAGAGAAAAGAATATGATGTGAAGAAAAATAAAACACAAGTGCACAGATGCACTCCTAGCAACAGCTCTTACAGTAATGGAACAGTAAACACTTGCCTTTCTGCCTGAAAGAACTAGGCTCTGTGCAGATGTTTATATTTACAAGATACAAGTCATTTCTTGCAGTCTTTCCTTAGAGACTTAAGCATTAATGTATCTGGAACTAGACTGGAATATAAATTATTTTCCACAGCAGTAAAAGTGACTTTAAAAATGCTTACCTGTTCTCACTGAGGCTACATCATGATTTTCTACATTTTTAACAATGTGATTGACTCCTCCTGTATGTTTAACAACAAATTTCTTAAGTGGAACACAAACCAAACTGTTTCACAAGATTTCAGCAAGACAGAACTGCCTCCAGAATGAGCCAGCATTTTTTAACCATCAGAGAAACCAGCCACCAGGGAGATGCAAGAGCTATCTGGTCTGACCTTACCTGATAGCAGTTCCAGCACTGACTAACATAATCAGCTAAGTCAAAGATTTAAGCCTGAACAACACCTTTGGAACTGAGCAGACTTAGCTAAAGATGAAAAAAAGCACTAGGTTGAGGAAAAGAGTAAGATTTTTCCAATTATTTGGAAATGCATGGATGTGTTTCATCGCTGTTTTTACCCTCATGTCTAAGTTTACAGTAAATTCAAGAGGATTCTTGAGTAGAGAATAGAGATAGAGAATAGATAGAGATAGAGAATTACAAAGAATCTTCCATGTCAGTGCCGCACCATTTATTTTCACGGAGACTGTCTGGATAACTCCAGCGAAGATGGCTGCATGAGAAGAGAGGGATGCTGAGGGAGATTCCCCAAAAGACAGGGGAACAGAGAGGAATGTGGGAGACACCACATGCCCTGGCCAAGGAAAACCAGGCCAGGAGTTAATCAGGGCCTGTGCCAGTATTCCCACTTCAGTAACCCTGTCTCATGTCAAATGTAAGGTCCTCTGTTCAGGCAACCAGATTTCTGCAAACTGGTTAAACTTTGTTTTAAAGCCAGTTGTGATTATTGACCTGCTGTGATTACTGCCCTTCTAGCTTTTCTTCATTTATTTATTTATTTTTACTATGGCCAGTGAAGATCATTTGATTTTTGAGAGAGATCAATAAGCTTAAGGCAGAAAGCAACTCCGTGCCACTTATCAAGATGATGCAGGTCAGATTATTTCCAGCTTTTATTTCATCTGAACTGTGTGCACTTTCAGTGAAGTGTCAGTTATGTCAATGAGATAGATGAAAGGAAAAAACCCCAACAACCACAGAAAATAACCCAAAACCACAAAAAGAGAGTCTGAACAGCAGCCTCAGTTTTGTGTAACATGAGCTCCCAAATAATTTTTAATAAACAAGTTTGCCCTTTCAAGCACACACATGCTCACTCACCTCCTCCACTTTCCTGCCATATGTCTCAAAACTAAACCCAGAGTTCTCACCTGAAGCTGGTCTCTACTTTTTCCCCTTCTCCTTCCTGAACCTGGTGCAAGCTCCTTCTCCCATGGGGTATTTCTTATCCTTCAACACCCAAAGAACACTAAAAAAATAATAAATTAAGAAAAGCTGCCACACCACACTCTCATCAGGACCTGCTGTGAGGTTGTTGTCCACAAACTTCAGATTCACCTACCTGGTGTGCAAGAAGCCAATAATTACACACTTGAGAGAGACATTGATTATTTATTTATTTTGGAGTTGCACAAGCCTGGGTGCTTGGGGGTATTTCACAAATTAAGCACAGCCCACTGGGCTTCCCCATGCCATTACTTATACACAAAAATGTTGTGTTAGTAACCTCCCAAGTATAATTTGTAACAATTACGATACAACTACATAATCCCACCTGTCTCCTTTGCACACTTAGGGTGAGGATCTTCACCTAAACAGGGATCTTTATGACCTGGAGGCGTGATTTTTAATATTACAATGAAGGAAGTTCACCTATATCCAGATTATGTTCAGGAGACACCTGCATGTGACACAGGATAATGTGGTTTTGTGCTTTAGGGGTTACAGTAATAGTGATGGATTATCTTAAAGGTCTCTTCCAACCCTGATGATTTTAGGCATGTGCCTTAAGCCTTTTGCCAGGCTGGTAATATATACACATCAACACCTTTATTTACTTCACTCATAGAGCTTGTTCGCTGCAGCATGTCCTCGACTGAGGGGTACTAACCACTTATCTGGTTCTACTGACATATAGTATCTTGTTCTATTTTTAAAAAAAGACAGGAAACTTAGGTTGGATATTAGAAAGAATTTTCTGCTGTGAGGATGGTGAGGCACAGGAACAGGCTGCCAAAATAAGCTGCTGCCAAAATAAGCTGCCCATCTCTGGAAAACATTCAAGGCCAGGCTGGATGGAGCTCCGAGCAACCTGCTCTGGTGGAAAGCATCCCTGGAGCTACATCATCTTCAAGGTCCATTCCAACCCCTGAACATTCTGTGGAGCTCGTTGGCCGCTCTCTGTCCCACATAAAGTCTCCTTTACGGCTGACGAGGAGCAGGCAAAGCTCGAACAAGCGGACACCATCAGCTCAAGCCGGCGGTGAAGGCGAGGCGCCGTCATGGCGGCGCTGTCACGGCCGCCCCGCCCTCACGGCGCGGGCACCGCCCCTCCCCGCCCGTCCCTCATGAGGGGCCGCGCTGCTGCCGCGTGTGGGCTTCGGCGAGGCCATGGCTCTGCGAGGAGGCTGCCGCACTGCTTTTTCGTGCTTCGTGCACGACCAGCTGCCCGAGCTGGAGCGGCGCGGGCTGCCCGTGGCCCACATGGCGGACGCCGTCCCCTACTGCTCCCAGGCATGGGAGGTGAGGGCGGGATGGCAGGCGGCTCGGCGCCATTTCGCGTGGCTGCCCTGTGCGGCCTCAGGTGGCCGTGCCGTCCTCCCCTCAGCTGCGCTTCGTGTGCTGTGGGTGGGGTGGTGGCATCCCGGGCTGGCAGGAGTAGTTCCAGGAGGTTTCTTGTTTGTGGCTTGTCCTCCCTCGGAGGTACTTCACCTTCTTCTTGCTGCGTGTTTGTATTCAAGCGTTACGGCGTTGTTACCGAAAAAGCGACTGGGAGTGTTTGAGTCAGGCTTGGCAGCCATCGATAATGTCTTTTGGAAGTGCAGCACTGATTTCTTACACGTGGAGTTTGTTGGTTTGTGGGACTGCTAGAAGGAAGTGGTAGAAACCTTTTTATAACCGCTTTTTTGTAACAGCTGATTTTTCCTTCAAGTCCCTGACAGAGGAAGAGAAGACAGTGTATGCAGAGAAGGCTCATAAATGGAATAGCAAGAGGCGCTCTCAGAAGATAGTAAAGGAGGTAAATGCTGAGAATGAAACTCCCTCAACAAGAAGGAGGAGTAAACGATATTGGGTTCTGTGTGGTCAGTTCCATAGGATGCTGTGGAAGTTCCACCTGCTCTCCACATCCTCTAGCCAACTCTGGAGGTTATGGCTGCAGTAGAAGTACGTGCCATTATGCAGATAATTGTTCTGGTTTGAATCGAGGGTGGAAATTCTTGATATCTCTTTAAGCCATCACAACTTGTTCCTTTGGGTTCTTTTACCGAATAAAATGTAGTTCTCTAACACCCTAGCTTTAACAGTATTTTGCAGTGCCTGTCTTAATTTTTTTTTATCTTATACTGTAAATTGGTGTTACTTCTTGTCATAGATTCGTGTTGCTTTTGCTTTGTGGGTGTCATTGGTTTAGGCACTTCTTGTTTGGTGGCCTGAAAACACATCCTAGAAGCAGCTGATTCGTTGTTCATGAGCTGTGTGGTGAACCAGGTCAATAAAATGTTGTGGCCTATGTACAAATGGAATAATTACACCCTGCCATTATTTTCAGGTTGGTTGGATATATGGGAGAGAGTAGTAACACTGTTGTGGAGAACAATGTAGAAGTAGTCAAGTGTGTATGGTTGTGGTCAGAAATAGTGCTAAACAGATAGTTTCTGCTATTTACTGCCTTGAAAAGGTGTTTATCTTGTTTGTTTCTGTCTCTTTTCCTCTCCTAGCACTTTTCTGAAGCAGAATTACTTAAGAGTTTGAATGATGTGAGGTGTCAGTTTATTTCATTTCAGTATTTGTTGGTAGTGTAAAAACTTGTGTGTCCAAGGAAAGTCACATTTACTGACTGAGTAAATGGATAATACTGCATTTACTTCTTAATGCCTCTATTACTAGATAACGACTGTGAACTATGAATTAATGATGAGGATAAATTCCAGGACTTCAAAACACTTATGTAGTGATAGAGGGAATGACAGGATGATCCTACTCTGGAATAACTGGTAAAAATGGATTAGTTAAATTAGTCAGTCTAGACTAGAAGGGAGATGTTAGGCAATGCTTTCTGATTTTGGGGGCCTGCCTGTCTGGGAGAAAGCTGTTTAAAATGTGATCATCATTGTGTCGTTTAGCAGGCTGAGCATGTGTAATCAATGAAACTCCATTTTTTTAATGTCAGAACTAAGTAAAATGGTAGGTAAGTCACAAATGGATGTTTCTGTGTTTCCTTCCTGCAAGCTGTAGCATTTTAGATTGTAATGAAAGAGAAGAATAATTGCTTTGCCAGAATAAAGATCACCATCCTTACTTTGTCAGTGGAAATAGGCAAATAGGGATATATGAGATTATGTGCTCTCATTTTATTAATCCCAGCCCTGTACACAGACAACCACGGTCACTTTGTGTAGTGAAAGCTCATGTTCCTGTTTTGGAGGTGGCCAGGGCTTACTTAGATGAGAATAATTTCTCATGTTGTTTTAAATAGTTCAAGCTGATAACCAATTAACTTTGGCTAAGATGGTTATCCTCAATCAGTGGACCTGGGTGTGGATGTTATTCCCAATTTGGGTTTGAATGATCAGATTCTGTAAGGCTGCCAGGTTTCTTTTCCCATCCTTTTGAAAGCTTATTGTTCATTAATGGATTTTCAGAGCAATGCAATGACTTCCTTAAGGCTTTATCAGCTTTTCATGAACTTGTTTCCTAGTCCAAGACAACTAACACATGTGCCAGATGCTTTTTTCATAAAACTTACGGAGAAAAGTTTTCAATTCCAGTTTGAAGAGTTCCTTGCTGCTGACAAGTGGTTGAACCTTCTTTTTTTATTACATTTTTTAAATTTAGCTGTAGTTCTTTAAAATGGCAATGGGCTGACAAAGGTACTGGAGAGAAATCTTGCCTTCCTGACCTGCAGGTATACAGGCACTTTATACATAAACTTTTCTGGCTAACCACAGCTATTAGTGGATATTGCAGTTTCCTTTGATATAAGGAGCTGAATGACTTTATTTGGGGCGAGAACACTTTTGCTGTTGTTTGTTTGTTGTTGTTTTTTTTTTTTAACTTTCTCATCTTTTCCAGACTTTTAATGTGCCTGATCCAGTTCCTGCTCCTCTGACCACAAAGGTGCCCAGTGTTACTCCTCTGCCAGATGCCTCTGCTCTATCTTGGAGGAATGATCAGGGTATGGGGATTTAAAGCCGGTGATCCTAGTAGATGAGAGCTTGCCCTTTGAGGATATTCTGAGTGGTACCTGTACAAAGACTGTTTACATTTTGCTAAAAGCCATATGTGTCAGATGTTTTACGCTACTGGGCTGCTGCTGTAAAAGGTAGAGGGATACCAGGGAAAATACTGTTCCACTCCCAACCTCCAAGAATTCTATCCTCTGTTTTTTAGTTCAATAGGAGTATAGCCACTAACACTCTCCTAATAGTTTTTTCAAGGAAAAGATAATTTTTCAAGTCCTGCATTTGACAAGGCCTAATCCAAGTTCAGCATAAAAGAATACTTGTACTGATTTCAAAGAGTTAAGAGTTGTTAAATATCAAAGTTCAAAATTTGTGTGGTAGAGGTATTAAATAAAACAAGAGCCTGACCTTATTGGGAGAATGAAAATGGGAATATGCACTTTGTCAGTGTCCTTATAATATCCTGACTTGCTTCCTTATTGAAAGAACTCTCAAAAACTAAACCTTTCTAGACTGTACCCTGTCTTCAAATTATTGTTCTAATTAGAGTTGGGTAGTGAACACATTTGTAGTCTTCTACCCAATGACTATTATGTTATTCTGAAAAATAATAAAAGGTGGTGCTTACAAGGTAAGTCAAGAAGCCAGTTCATATTAACTATATCTGCTGTGTGGTTAAGTCTCAGCTCCAGCTTTTTACCTCTCTCTTGAACTGTTTTCACGTTGTCATGGTTATGGGGAGCAAGAACAGTAGCTCTATAAAAAGTGAAATGCTTATTAGTGCCCTCTGTGCCAGGGGTCATGCTCCCCTGTCATTGTGATGCAGATTTGATTGGGCTGATCATGCTGGCTTGAGTTGACACAATTGATCTTTCAGCTGAATGAGAAGCATAATGATAAAGGGTAATTGAGATACATTTCATGGTGCTGCTCTTAATATTTCTCAGTTAAGGTTCTGTATGGTTCTTTGGAGCTATATCCATTTTTTTCATAAGGTAGGAGACGTGTCTTTCCTATGACCCCTCAGCTCATACAGTTTAAGTCCCACATAAGGGAGTGTGACCTTTCAGGCTCAGGGCAACTGGTGTTAAATGTCCTAAAGTCTGGCATTCAAAATTATTTATGTGTGAAGACAGTTACACATCTCTAATAGAGCAAGTAGGATTTTTTTTTGGTGAGGGGCAGAAGTTTAGATTAAGGATTAAATAGCTGTGTTAAATTTCACTGACGACATTGTGACAGTCCTGAAGAGAAGGATTAAGGTGCTTGTAAAATATTTGTCATACTTGGATACTTCTTAATTAGTAAGTGAAAAATCCATTTCTTAACATTTGTATTGGGTATTCTTGCTGCTTTCTTTGGGAGCTCATTTGGTGGAGGAGAAGCAATCCTTTTAGTAGCAGATTTCTCATCTTCTTGCCCCACAGGATTACTACCAATTCATTTAAGTGCTGTAAGCTGCCAAATTTAGCTTGTGAGGCTGTTTTGCAACTACTGATTTGGTTTTTTTCCCTAACCTTATTTTCTGAAAGGGCAAAGAGACCTATCCTTGAATAATAGTTCCTGTTGGATTGCAAACCTCTTAACTCCTTGTGGGTTTGGAGGTTGGCTTTTCTTTTTTTCAGTTGCTTGTATTTATTGGGTTTTTTGCCCCATGTCTACATACATGTAGGATCTCTGGAAGGTGTATCAGCACTATCAATGTGCTTGAACTCTGCATAAGTTGTCGTCTTGTCATCTTGGATACAGAGGAAGAGCTGTGTGTTTTGCTTGGTTGTTACCCTTCTTCACCCAGTCATAGGAGAAAGTTCACCAAAGCTTTCCCTGGATGAGGTGAGACTAGCATGGCTTCTGTAACCTTTGGTGGCTTGTCTGAAGGTGGTTTTGTTCTTTTTCTTTCAGATATGGTTGCAGACATCTTCTACTTCCTGGACATTTACAGCTATGGGAAGCTGCCACCTCACTGCGAGCAGCGCTTCCTTCCCTGTGAGATTGGGTGTGTCAGATACTCCCTACAAGATGGCATTGTGGCTGATTTCCACCACTTCATAGTTCCAGGTAAGCTCTAAGAAAGTCAGAGAGGTACTGGGGTGAGAGAGGCTTTCTGGAGTCACTGCTGCCCAGGCTAGACTACTGGTGTTAAGACAAGTTTATTTCTTCACTTATAGATGGTCAGACTTCTTAAAATATCAGAGCAGTGCCAGCACTGCTTGTTTCTGAAGAGAATTAGTGTCAGAACTTCATGTAACTCCAAAGAGTGTAGGCTAAATCCAGGGGAACCTGCACATGTTTGTGCTTTGTATTTCGTGTCCATGAATGTTTGTCTCAATTGGACCTAAACACACTCTACAATGCACTTCTTTTAAAAGGCATATAACTTAAAATAACTTCTCCAAAAGTATTTGTGGCACTTTTACAAGGTCACAAGGGAAGATGATGCTGTTCCTTTCTGTATGTGAAGCTAAGGTGTATAGTTGAGAGTTAAGGATCTCTCCTTCGTGGTGTTGGATGATGATTGTACTTTCTCCTGGTTTTGGTGGTTTGTTTTTTTTTTTTTTTTGTTTTTTTTTGTTTTTTTTGTTTTTTTTTGTTTTTTTTTGCAGAAGTACCACCACGTGGTTTTCGGTACCACTGCCAGGCTGCTGGTGAGTATTAATGGAGAAAAAGAATGGTGTGCAGTTTTAGACTCAGCTTATCTGACTTCTATCCAAATGTTTTCTAAGTCTTGAAAGTTCTTGTGTTTGTCTTCAGCAAGAAGTGCTAATTAACAACAGAGTAACTCAAAGATACCGCTTTATATTTAAAAGTTATGTTTAGGAGCTTGGCATATATTACCAAAATTAAAATATCTACACCATTGTTGTGTCTGGCTTGGCCTGCCTGTTTCCTTTGTGACTCTCAGTAATGTTTATAGTCTCCAGTTTATTTCTATTAGGACATTTCCTCTCCTTGTGTAGAGAGGGAACAAACTTGGCCCTGTTTTCCGACATCTAATACTTGGATAATGGCCTTTTAAAAGGGGCAGGAGTGTGAGTATTTGCTCACAGCCCGGAGCTGCTGACAAAAACAAGGTTTTGGTAGCTTAAACACAGACCCTGTTTGTGGAGAGGAGTGTGTGTGTTTGTGGATCTCTTAAGGAAACTGGACTTCTCACAACTCTGTGGTTTTCTGTTGTTTTTTTTTATTATTATTTTTTCTTCCTGTGCCCCTTCCCCTCTCCATTAGGTGATGAAACCCATAAGATCCCTATGTCTGGATTTCACCTTCCTCGATCTTGTTACGCAGTTGTCCTCCAGGAACTTCTTGAGTTTGCCCAGCCAGCCAGAGGTGCTCAGCCTCGCTTCTTCTGCAGGGTATGGTCAAGGTCAAAGCTCTAAGTCTCAGCTTCTGCTTTCACTCCCATTGGATGACTAAGAAGATGCTTCACTCTAAAACTTATCAGGGTGCATGTAAGTGGGGAGAGACACTTTTTTTCAAAGTGTCCCAGTTCCATGCAGAAAGAAATGGCCTCTAGAAGCCAACCTCTATAAAGCAGAGACCTAATTTTCTGCCTTCTTATTTTCAGCCTGCACTTCTGGCTCTAATCTACTGATGAGCAGGGTCTATTGTTCTCTGACATTGTTATGACTTTGGTTAAGGGCTCCTAAGATTTGACTTAAATTGGATGTGCTCAATAATAGTCATAAATCCTGCTTTTTTGAAAGGATATTTTTACGTTTTTGTGACTCTTTTCCCCATGAGAGCAGCACGTGTCTTAAATTTTTGCTCAAGTTTCATTTTTCAGGGAGCAGAATAAAATGTTAGGATTCAGAGGTGTTTAAGTTTCATAGCAGATATATTATGTTTCAATTTAATTCAAACCTCATCCTAATCTTCAAAAAGTAGGGAGGGACAAGATCTTGGGCTCCATCCATCAATAGAGGGCTCTGAAGAATTATGCATGAAATTTGGTTCCTCTTCAAGATAGTTATCAGGGAGATTGCATTCAGTGCCACAAACAATTTTGGTTTGGAGGTGACTTTTTCAGACCTAGTCAGAAGTCATGGAAGTGTCAGCATTTTATACTGTACTCCTTTGAGATGACAGAAATCTTTTTTCCCTCCAGTCTAATGACAGGTTCCGAATTAACTGGTGTCTTGGTCGAATGGCCAGCATAACAGGTAGGAAATGGGTCATTTTTATCCATCCTATCCCCTCCTACCCCCAGAAACAAGGGCTGTGTAATCATGGACAGCTGTATTTGTCTGAAAAGTGTGTCTCAGAGTTTTTCAAAAAAGCTGGTGCTGACAGCTAAAACTGCTTTGCATGCTCCTTCCTCTTCCTTTCTCCCACCGCTTTCTAGGAAGACAGGTTTTATTAAAACCACTGGTGGAATATCTTTGAACTTTGATGCAGTGATAAGAGGCTGGGCAGTGAAACAGGGACTGACTGAGCAATGAGCTGAGCAGGATATTCAGTGACTCCTGTTCTCCTGGCCTGGATTTTCACTGAACTGTAGGCATTGAGAGCCACTGGGAGCTTTTTGCTATAGAAGACCTGATAATGAAACTGTACCAGAAGAAATACCAAAAGGAGCCATCCAAGATCTGGGTGTATAGAAAACTGGATGTCTGCCTGTGGGATTTCTCCAGTAATACCAGGTGTGTTGGGGGGTTCTCTCTGTAAATGTGCCTGCTTGCAGATTCTTCTGTGTTGGTACAAAAAGTACTATTTGCTTGTGGTGTTGCAGAAGCATATTGGGTGATTATGCAGTTAATTTAGAAATAGATTCCAGTGCTTTCTCTGCTACTAATTTAAGAAAAGAACCAATAATTTGATCTTAAATTTCAGTAGGTTTTAAAAAACCGTCTAAGTTATTCTTGGCAGTGTACTTGGAATATGGATTTTAAGATCCATTGGGTTCATCGTTGTCACTTTGTCCTTTTGTAGTGAGTTTTCTGCTTCCATGAGTGTCCTCACCCTAGAGGGAGACCTTAGGGAGAATGAAAGAATGTACTTTAAAACATATGTTTGGAGAGGAAAGTGAGGATGTTTATGCTGTGAGGAACTATTTCACATTACTGGGAAACTTGAAGTGGTTTAAATGGTTTAAATTCCATTTGTCTCTTAGGGTTCTCATTTCTCCTTGCCCCCCCCATCTCTGCATGAAGCAGATTGCCTGATAAGCAGACATTTAAACGCTGCATAAACTACTTAGGGCAAAGCTATTGAACTCTGTGGAATTTTAAAGGTACTACATGGTCACTGCAACAAAAACACACCATTTTTAATATTTGTTCCTGTTCATCTGGCCAGACCAACTGTTCTTGTTGATTAACAATGTAGGTGCTTCTGAAATAAGCCTCATTTTGTGTAGGTGCAAATGGCATGAGGAGAATGATATCATCTGCTGTGCTCTGGCATCCTGTAAGAAAATGGGGTGAGTGTTTGCTGAGGAGTTGTCTCCATCGTGATGGCTTTTATTTTGTTAGCATTGCAATGGTGAGAAAAGTGTTAATTACATTTCAATTCACTGTTTGACTTCAGAGGCATTCTCAGTATGCTCTGGCATATCTCTATTTTGGAAACTTCTATACTGCCTGACATATAATGTAGATTAATGTAGATACATTTTGGTGGGAAGAAAGGAAAAGTAAATAGTTAGGAAATGAGGAAATGCCATTTATGATCTCTGTTGACAGCACTAGTAGCACTTAGACAATAATAAATAGTCTTTCATTCAAAAAACTCATTGTGGACTGCTATGCCCCCCCAAAAAAAAGTTGCATTTTACACTTCTAAGTGCCGCATTTGATAATGTGGAGAAGCAATTTGTGTTTATTTCATGTGTAGCTGTACAACAGACTGGTGGTCTTGGAAGGCTGCAAGGATGCTGCCATAAAGTCCTTCTGCCCTCTGGTATCTTTTCTGTGCATCTCAGGCTTTGGCTGCTCTTGTTTGCCAGTTGATGAAGATAAAATGCTGTGCTTCCACACATCAGCATTCCAGCCCTCTTAGCTAAACTTTTCTTGTTTTCCTTTTTTCTTGGTCAAGTTACTGCATCAGTAAATCCTTTGCTAGTGTGTATGGAATCCCACTAACAGCAGCTCACCTCCCTCTGCAAGACTCTGGTTGTCATCAAAACACAAATACCAGGATTGTGAAACTGGGTGCTGGACATATCCAGGTCAGATGGTTTCCATTGATACCCTGATTCATTTCCAGTTGCCAATTTCAGGTGAGCTGTTTTGTCTTTGGATGCTGTCTTTTGTGACATGTTGGGCAGACTGATGAACTTGCAGGGTTTTCTCCATGATTCACAGGTTTGATGGATAGTGATATGTATTTCATGTTAGCAGATACATGTACCTTATTTTGAATATTTATTTTTCCATACAGAAAATGAAACCTGAGAGTTCTGGATGTGACAAATCTTTGGGTTCTCCCAGACAGGATCAAGAGTTTTTCCCTTCTAATAGTGAGTTTGAAACTTTCAAGTTTTTTAAGCAGAAAGAGATCTTTAAACTTAATCCAATTGTTGCTTTTTCAAATTTCTGGGCTTAGATGTTGCCTGTAAGTGGTGCACAGCTCCACGTGAGCTGTGCTTATTCTTGTGTCTGGCTGTCACTGAATTTCTGAAGACTCAAGCATGAAGAGCTGGCCTTTTCTTACTGGACAGAATTTTAAGGTCAAAAACATCTCTCAAAATTCAGTTTTTCTTAGAAATGTTGCTCTCCAATTTATGCTTTTCTGTTACACTAAGCCATTCCCATGCCCAGGTGCTTTGAGACAAAGCCATGTTTAAAATACTCTGCATGCTCTCAAATCATTGTATGTACAGACTGAGCTGGTCCTTGTTGCAAGTGTTCTGTCACAACTCAGTTAAAACACTTGTTTTTTAAGGTCTCTTTTTGCAGAAAAGATTTGTTTCCTAGAGGGCCTCTGAGCTCAGTTCATCTGGGCATTTCATAGCTAACCTTTAGAGGAACAGAATCAGGTTTGCAGAATAAATAACTGTAATAATTCTTGAGTTTGCAGCTTGATTTCTTGCATGTAAGATTCATGCTGAATTCAACTCTGTTCCACCTGGAAATTGTGATCTTATGATCTTGGTGTTTGTGGTGGACCTGCCTGACCTTTTGTATCAGAGCTGTTGAATAGGTTCAGCTCCACAGCATATGAAGAGGAATTCCATTTATGCAAGCTTTAAAGGCTGACTTGATGTGCAAACTGTATTTAATTTAATAGGTGGCTCTCCATGTGATGTGAAGACCTTCCCTTATGGAACAAGTGTTGTACAAGGAAGAGGAGTTATTCGATTGCTGAGAAGTGCAACTGCTCTATCCAAGTCTTTCAATAATTGAAAATCTCTTTCACATCCAGGACAGCTGTAAATTCTAATTTTCTCTGTTTCCCTAAGATAACTAGTAGTTTCTCCAGACTGCAGTTTTTCATGTTCTGTGCAAACCTTGACAGTTGGAGTTCTTGTCAGAATGATAAAACTATTGACTGGATTTAAAGAAGATCAAAAACCTTCTTCAGTATCTACAGGAAGACTCATTTTGAAGAGACCTGGCAGTCACATCTTTAAAATTGCATGCTGTGCCAGTTGTGTTTCTTAATGAATGGAATGCAAATTCAAGATTGATTACTCAATATAATTGAATTAGAAGAATTCTTTAGTGACCAGTGTCACTAAACAACTTAAACTTTTTGCTTTATTTCTTCAATAACCTTCCCATCTTCTGCATGTGGAAGATGGAATTTCAGTGTGTAAGTCTTGCTTCAAAAACTGATGCAGGGGGGAAAGCATTGAAGGTGTGAAGGGAATTTCCTAGGGGAATTAATTAAAAAAAGTTTCCCAAAAGTTTGCTGTAATATTTCAGTTTTAGCCATGAAAAGTTTTTAGTGGTCTTTCAAAGCAAAAAAGCAGATTTTATGTAAAATGTCTTGAAAGAAATACTGTGGCAAATTTATCTGTCTGTTAATGTTCTTAGAGACACAGGCTATATTATATAGATCAAGTACAGCATAGGTTTGGTTGGGTTTTTTTTTGTATCAGTTTTCTTTTTAAGAAATGCATGTCCCTCAAACTTAAGAGACTGAAGGGAAGTGTAGGTGTTATGGGGTTGGTTTGTTGGGTTTTTTTGGAAAGAATATCAAATTCAAATTGATACATTTCACAAGAGTTTAATCAGGCTGGGTCGATACAAGTCATAATTATTTGGGGGCACACAGAAAAGTGGGACACTGACATTTTCTAGGGAAGTTAAATGTTCTTTTTTATGGAGGTAGTGCTTGGACTAATCCCCAAAAAGTTGTCTGTCTGAGCCTTGTGCTTAGTCCATGTGTCTCCTAAGCAAGTGATTCTGAGAAATAAGAGCTTATTTTGTTAAGTTCTTCCTTGATTTTGTACCAACAGATGTCCAGTTTTGAAATACTATTTCCATAGCAACTAACTCTGCGAAGATTTCAGTTTGTGTAGGTACTGAAACTCAAGATGAGGTGGTTCATTCCCTTGAATAAGGGAAAAAAAAACCAACAAAACAAATGAAAGCAAAACCCAAAATGCAGCCAAAATAAGAGGTTTATTGAGTGTGCTGGTCAGTGTCAGAAAGGGCCAAGGTGCTGGTTTAGTTTGAAACCTGTTACAGTTGCTGTAAGGCCAGTTGAACCCTTTCTTTCCAGTATTTTAGGATCACTGAAGCATTTCTATTCTTGCCGAACTGTTCACCTTTATCACTGAATTTCTTCAATTGATTCTGTATTTCCTTTCTTTGGAGGCTGCTATTCAATGTGCTAATTTTCACCATATAAAGGACAAAGAAGATCTAAGGCTGAAATTTACCAATGAAGCACCCGGGAATCTTGTAAGAGACTGAGAGTGTCTATCTTGATAGTGCTAAAAGCTTTTCTGCATTTGTATAGAGTGGTCCAAGTTCTTTAACTGACAGCTGTTGCTGCATTAATACTTCATAATGTACAGAACCATTGTTTTTGAAGTATTTTCAGAGTTCACTGCTGCAATAAAAGTTTGTTTCAGTTCTCACGTAGCAGAGAATTCATTAAAAATTATTGTTAAAATACTTAGTGTTAAGTACACAAACCAAAGAACATTTTTTACTAAGCTTAATGTATTGCATATCAAGACTGAGATAAAGAATGTGAGCAGAAGTGCAAAAATGCCATTAGGATTCCATGGCATGTCTGCACCTTACCACCTGTAAATTAAAATAGCACATAAGATATAGAAGATCTAATTTTATGCTGTAGGCAGTGGGCTGTTAACTGGAGCAGTAACTGTCTTACTGTAATAACTAACAACTCTAGAGGGGTTTTTTTGTAGTGAAAAATCATAAGATCTGTGCCATTAGAATGAGTACACTAATTTAAAAGTAGCCCATTTCATACTGTTATTCTGAATTTATTGAGGGGGACCCCTAACAGCTGTTGAAAGATGATAGAAAATTCTTTCATTTTGAAGCTCTGCTTCCCTGGTTTTCTGCGATTTGCAATTCTGGTTGATTTCTGGAAAAATAAAACTTCAAGTAAAGATGAGGGATTGCAACCTTAGCCCACTTCCTAAGTGCAAGTAGTACTGGTAGGGCACAAACTGTCAAAATCAGGACAAAATTCTCCCCACTTGCATGACAAAACTCTCAAGGAGACACAAAACCAAGACAGGGCAGAATGGCTCTTGAGCAGAGTTTGAGTGGTGCAGCCTGGGAGCTCTGAACCTGTACCTTCCACAGGATAAAATGTGATGGTGACAGCACTCTGCACGTGGGTGTGTTTGGTAGCACATCTGTTGAAGTGGCTAAAGAGCTGTTTTTGTAAAGGAGACATCGAATAGGTTCTGTCAGACCTGACTTTCTGCCCTCCTGTCAGAGCACCTGACTCCACTCCCCTGACAGGAATTGGTAAAAGTCATCTTGGTTTAACACACACATTACAAAGTTGATAGGTATTTTGCTCTTGTTAAAATCATAGAATTGTGTTGAATTGTGCATTGCTAATCTAAAGATTTTGCCAGTTTTTGTCTGAGAGTCATGAAAACAATACCAGTAGTGACAGCTTTGTTGATCTAGTCTACATCAGTACATTGTAATAATATTCTTTTACATTCTATTTAGAGCATGTAACTGATACTGAAAAATAAAGGATGTTAACATAGAGTAAACAGCAGTTGCTGCTGCTTTTAATGTAACTGTAACTTATGCATTACTGGCTTGTCCACCTTCTCCTTCCAATAAACTGCAGGAAGCAGGGATGTGCCAGAAGTTCCAGCATTCTCTCAGATGCACACATATCTATTGTAGGTACTGGCTGATCTTGCCATCAAAGCTCCAGGTGAAGGTGGCCTTAGCCTTGTCCTTCATGACCAGTTACCCATTCTCACTCAGCTGCACCCACAGCAATCATTTTTGCCCTCCATGTGCTTCACTGGATGCAGCTTTGGATGTGCTTTGGCTTTTCCTGTCCTCACCTGCACACACACAGCACCTCTTGTTTCTCCCCAGGCACCTGTCTCTGCTGCTGTCTCCTGTGTGTTTCCTTTTCAGGGGTGGCTTTTGTCAGGAGCTCTTTGGTCCACCTATTTTGGTATTTGTCTTGGAGGAGGTGATAATTGAAAACCTGGATCTCTTTCCAGCACCATGTGCCATAAGAGTCTTCCAAGTAGGTCTGTGAACAAGGCCAAGGACTGCTCTCCTGAGGTCCAGGGCTGTGATGCTGCTTTTTGCTGTTTTCCTCCCTCTTTGGATCCTAGACTCCACTATCTCGTGGTTACTGGAGCTAAATTTGCCCTCTGGCCTTCACATCCCTGCCCAGTTATTTCTTGTCCCTAAGGATGAGATCCAGCAGGACCTCAGCTCCTCAGTCACTTCTGTCAGGAGTGTCAGGCACCTCATAGGTGTCTGATGAAGGCCTTGAGAGCTTCCCTCTGGCAGAGCCATCTGCAGTAGACATCCTTGGCATATCACCCATGTTGGCTTCTCCTTTGTGTCCAGCCTAAGAGCTTCAACTGGCTCAGTGTCTGTTCCCAGGTGCAGCTCTGCATTCCAGCTGCTCTCTCACATGGAGAGATGGACAATGAGAGATGTTTGGGAAGGGAAGCCATGCTATCTCTTGACTCTTGATGCCTGTGCCAATTCTGGGATCTGCATTATAACTGTTATCAGAGAGTGTTTGCTGTGTCTAAGGTAAGAGAAATCTTTATTGCATCCTTAGCAATGTGTCACTCATCCAAGTCCTAAAAGATAGAAACAAAGCAGTAATTTGGTGGGAATTGTCTGTGTGGAGGATGTGTCAGGTGTGAGGCTGGGGGAAGCAGTGCTGTGATCCTGGATCAAACAGCAGCAGCTGATACTCATTCCGTGGGGTGTGTCCTGTGCCAGCTGCCTAGAGTGAGGTCGGTGCTGAGTCATTCCCCACTAGGGAACTTGCTGCCATTTCAGGGCTTCTGGATATTGAGCTGTCACAGTCAAGTGGTGGTGTGCTGAAGGTCAGATTCTTCTGAATAAGTACTTGTTTTGGGTGAATGAAAACCTCTGTTCTACAAAACCCTGTCTCAATTTTCTTGTAAAATAGTTGTATTTTTCTGTTCCTGAGAAGTTTTTAAAAAAACCTGCATAATTATCATAAAGGGGCTGTGCTTTTGGACCTGTTAGTTGAACTAAAAAGTGCTAACCCTTTCTGCTAGCAAGGATCTCAAACTTTGCCCAAAAGTGAAATGACTCAAATACATAATGTGAAAATGAGTTTTTTCCTGGTTGAGAGATAGAAGTAGCTGCAGCTGATTGCAAAGGCTTTAACAACATCATTCCTTTTGGTATAGTAAATGCACTGTGGTGGAGCAGGAGAAAAACAAGTTGGTTATCTAGTTTCTGCCCTCCTGATGACTTCTGCAGGAATATCATTCCTTACTGTCACCCTGGAGTGGCCAGCCAATAAATTTTATTGCAATTATTTAGTAAAATGAAGAAATTGGCAAACACTTCTATTAATCTAACCCTGTATTATCTCTGTTCTCTCACTTTTCTGTGGTTCTGTCTTAGAGGTTCCCATAAACTTCTCTAACTGCCACCTTCATATAATTCCCTTCAATCCCTAGTGAAAAGGTGAAGTGCAACAGAAGTAACAAATTCCCTTATGTCGGGCTGTAATAAATTTAGTAGTAGCTTCAACACATCCAGAATTAATCTTGGAGATTTGATCATTGTACTGTGAACTTCATCAGGAACACTGCCTCGGTGTCTTTCCTGGAACATTTGATACAAATAAACAGAAAAGGAGTGCAGTTGCTCTAGCAACAAGGATGGTGAGGTAATTAACTCTTGTCTTTCTGACAAGTTGCGAATTGTGCGCTGTACTAAATCCTGAAGTGGGCTGTGGCAGCACCAGCTTTTGTGTGTCTGTAATATTGGAAATACTTGCCAAGATCCTGAGAAGAGCGGGGAAGGCAGTGAGAGCAGATCTTGGTGGTTCTGTGGGAAGTGGTGGAATCCCTGGGGCCAGTTCTGTGGGGTAAAGGAGCATTAAGGTTGGCAGTTCATTAAGGACTCCCAAGCACAAGAGCAATCCAGGAATGCAGGGAGATTGATTGGGAAGACTCCTGTCTTCACAGACATCTTGTGGCTGCATTCTAGTCCTAGTACAGTGTAAGGGAGAGAGAAGCAAGTGTGGGCTACGAAGGAAGAATCCATAAACGCTCACCAGGGCTGTGGGGATTTTGTTTGGAACGCAAATCTGTACTGGGAAGGGTTCAGGGAGGAGAAAGCAGCAGTGGGAGTTCCAGACCCATGTAGTCCCTCAAGCCAGATGTGCTGCATCCCAGGATGCTGAGGAAGCTCACTGGCACCTTTTCTAGGCTCTTTCTCATCTTTGGAAAGTTACAGAGAGCACAGGGAGTCCACAGCAATGGGAGGCAAGTACTGCATCCGTCTGTCTAAAGAGTGATCTAGGAAAGCCTGGGCTGTTTATTTCCACTGCACTCCTTGGAAAAATAATGGAGCACGCCCTCTTGGAATGTGTTTTTGGGTACATGAAGGAGAAGTGGGGGACTGGAAAGAGTCAGCATGGATTTGCCAATGTGAAATCATGCCTAACCAGCCTGATGCTTTCTGTGCTAAGTTTGTGAATAAAGAAAGTTGAATATAACTAAATAGTAGTTTACTGTTTGCTATGTGAAGTATAAAGCAGGAGTTTACTTTTCTACCTGGTCATACATTTTCTCCCTCCTTCCTGCCTTTTGTGGGAAGTGGTTATTGAAGTTCAGTATACATACTTAATTCTTTGGAATTAATTATCACTAGCTTAATTTATCTTCACTCCAAATTCATTATTGCTGGTTTAATTTTGCATAAGGTTGTGGCTATACTACAGGTTACTCTTGGAGTTATTTCTGCTTCAAAAGACATATAGCACAGGCAGGAAATTAATTCAGTCACAGGAAAACTCTGGAATAAGGCATGAGTTTGAATATGTGTATTTGTGTATTTCTGGCTGACAGAGTAGAACGAATTGGCTGAGGAAAAACACATTAAGCATTCTGATAAATGCACTACTTCCAAGGTATTTTAGAAAAGGTAAAAAATGATAAGCAGCACTGAATTATCTCAGCCATATCTTCATGTGCTATCGCTTAGTTTATTTCTCAATGCAGAACTGGCCTTAGCATTGCACAACTTGGAGTAGTTCTGTTTTAAATGTCAAGTTGAATTCTCTTGCTTTTCCTCTGCTAGTTCTTGTGGAATCTGCTTACAGAGAATTAAATTCATGGGTTTGGGGGTCATTTTGTAAACTCCTCTGTATTTTGTGTCTGGTTTCTTTGGACAACTTAGGGCAATTGCTTTCTGCTAATCTATATTTTCCTTCGTGCCTCAAATGACCACTATGCAAGTGTTACTTGAAGACTTCAGCTGACAAACAGCAATTAAGCTTCAGCTATCCTAAAAGTGAAGAGTGTGGGATAGGTAGCAGAGTGTTACAATGGTTTAGTGGCCACAGCCAGTTTCTGGCTATATTCTGGCATTCTTCTACTGATAATTTTCGAGTCCTTTTGCTGGACTTTCCAGTTAAGATCTTTTAGAATCCACACTGTTATCCCTCAGCAGAAGCTCTCTTCACCCTCAGGGTTTTGGTGGAGGAAACAGGTTGTGCTGACCAATGTCTGCAACATTTATAAAAGAAATAGCTTTTGTTTCACAGTAGAAATGTGTTACAATGGTAATTAGATAATGCACTCTATACTTGCTTGTTACAGCTCTGCTTCTGTGCTCTGCACTTCATTTTTTATCTGCCTTCAGCTTCTCTGTGCAATGTTCTTTTTTAGCCATCCATTTTTGCAATGTTTTGTCATGTGTCATGAGAAGAGGTCCTCAGAATGTCTTTCATTTCAGGTTGTCCATTGCCAGAGAGATTTAGATGTGTGTGTTCTTTGTAAAGAACTCCTGTTGATGGTTTTTGCAGTTGTTATTACTACAAATGAGTAATTTTAAGTATTATGTAAAACAAAGGCAGCCAGAAAGCAAGCCAGAATTACAGTTCTGGTAGGGTGATTTTTCATAGTTTGAAATCTAGAAAATGCTGGTCATGTGTAGGAGGATGGCTGGTTCTTCTTTGAAGTTAAATTTTAGATTTTTATTTCAGTAACTGGGGTAATGGGTACGTGAGAGGCATTGCTGTAAGTTTCTGAAACTCCCAAAGTTGAAGATGCAGTAAGGAGTTTTGAAAGGTTAAATGTTTTACTGCAAACCTATCTTAAAAAAATAAAAAACAAACCCAAAAAAGGCAACCAACCCCAAAAAACTGTTAATTAGCTTTAATACCTATTGATAGTCCTTGGGGATGGAAGTCCATTCTTTTCCAAAGATACCAGTGGTAGGGATTCCCTCCATATTTGCATGCATCTTGCACATAAAATGCACTGCTTCTGATTAAATTGTTACCATTTTGAATAAAAAGGTTTTTTTCCTTCTTCCTTCCCCCCTCCTTTTTCTTTTAAATTAAGGATGTATTTGCCATGTACATCCTCTCATGTTGTTTTTTCAGAAGCAGTGGGAGCAATGGACCATTTCTGACTTGCCCATGCAACAATCAGGAGGAAAGAGTAAGGAATTAAAAATAGGAACTCTGGGAGCTAGAACTCAGCAATTCAAGAGTCTGACAGTAAATAGGCTGGATTGTTTCTAGTTCTTACCAGCTGCCCATCTAAGTTGTTACCTTATCTGTGACATTATCATGCACTTTTGTCCCAGCCAGGAGACTCACTGGTCATCGATGATTTTTTTTTCCATATCTTTATTCATACGTGAATGTATAATATATACAAAGAACACATTTTAAAAAATGTCTTTAAAAATCATCTTGCTTCAACCTCCATAAAAAAAGTTTGTGTTGGAAAACGGTGAAAGCTGTGACATTTGCATGACTCAATAAACAAAACCACCCTTCCTTGATGAAATGCTGTTGGTGACCTTGAAACCTTTTGTGGATCTGGGGATACATCAACAGCTCTGTTCCTCTGTTCTCCAAATAAACCTGACTGGTTTCTTTTTTCAAAAAGTTGGAAGTCTGGAAGACTGGTTATTTTTGGATGACTCTGATCGGGTGCAGCACTGCTCCATGTGCATTTTTCTGAGGTGTGTGTTAATGCTCACTGTACATCAAGCATTTCTTTCAGGGAAGCAATAATGTTCTCTCCCAGAACTTGAAGGCAGAGTCTTTGGCTTTCATTTTATAATTCAACTCCTTGCAGTAAGAAAGAGGGATTGATTTCTTTTCTACAGTGATGTCTGTGCCTCAGCAGATCCTGGAGATGGCAGTGGCTTCTTCATTCATGCATTCTCCACATCTTCCCCTGTGCTCTCATGCCTTGTTGGCATCTGCCTGGAGGGTTCATTTCTGTCTTCTTGCTCCCTAAAACATTGTTCAAGAGTAGATGTTAGTCAAAACCAGCCAGAAACCCCTCTGAAGAGATTTTGTGTTAGGATACTTCTAAACTCTAAGCTGATCTAGAACTGTACCCAACTGAAGTCCACAAATTTATTCTTGCTGGTGATGCAAGAGTTGTGGGAGTTACTTGGCTTTTTTTTCATAGCATGTGTGCTAATTCACATCCAAGGTTTGAATAATTTGGTTCTACTCAAAGACACAAAGGTTCTGGGACTCCTGGGCATGTCCCATGAGGAGAGATGGGAGCCACTGGGGTGGACACCAAAAGGAGAAAGCAGTGCATACTTTCCCAGATTTCTTTTCTCTCTAGCTTTCCACTTCCTCTGTTGGTTCAGGAGGGAAAAGGAGAACTCTTCATGTGTTACACTCACTGCTGTAGGGAGAGGTACTCACGTCATCTCATAGTCATCTTCCTTGCTTTCCCGGCAGCAGCAGCAGTAGGCAATGATCCCGATCACCACAATGGCAGCAACAACTCCCCCAATGATGCCAGCATACAGAGCTATGTTCATGGATGCTGCGTGGGAAGGGAGGAGTTAGCAGAGGGAATGATGGCAAATGGCATCAGCACAATCACTGCACTTCAGACCCTCCCACCAGCTCCAGACTGAGTGGAAGCCACATTTGTTTGACTACAGCAACTGGAAATAATTCTGTACTGGGTAGTACAGGAGCAGTTAGCTACTGCCGGGGAGGAGACCCTGGTTCTGAACAAATGCTCTTCTTTAGCTATAAAGTTGAGTTTCAGACATCACAAATTCAGTGCTGTCTGACTCTATAAGAGTTTTTTTGTCATTTTTGAGCTAACCTAATGAGCTGCTGAGTGCTCTACCAGCATGTAAACCAGTGGAGAGGGTCTCTCTTAAAGGTGTGCAGAAACAGATGATAACATTCCCCTCCTTTAATGCTTTGAGCTAAGATATTCTCTTTGGTACTTCTCTTTCCCAAGGCAGCCCCATCTCTTACGTGGCACAACGCTGACTGTCATGTTGCAAAATTCTGTTCCCACAACATTTGTTGAAGTGCAGATGTAAAAGCCAGAGGTGTCTGCTGAGATGTTCTTCAGAGTTATTTGTTGCCCTGTTGTGAAACACAAATCAGGCCCAAAAAGAGAAGAATTAAAGCAGGGAAGGAAGTGGCAACAGCAGCCCTCCATTTCCAGCCCAGGGTGGTCGAAGTGATGAGAGGTTATTAAAGCTGATGGATTGCTCTGTCTTGCTCAGGAGCTGCCATGCTCATCCCTAGGTTTTAGAGTGATTTGTGGGAGGATAAACAGAAGTGTGCTGTTTTGATTACAGGGAAGGTGGTATTTGAACATTCTTTTTAGAAACAAAATTGTAGGTGGAGGTTAGAGAAGTGTCTGTGCTTAGAGAAAGCTTTGTTTTTTGGTTTTTTTTTTTTTTTTGGCATTGGATTTTGAGAAATGTCAGGTGCCCAAATCAGGACCTGGCTCTCAGAACTGGCCATCTTGATGAATTAATTTGTTAAACAAAAGCTCTTCAGTTCTGCATTTTTTAGGATTTCAGATATGAATTGTTTATCGGTGGGGGGAAAAGTTTTCTAGTCTGGGAGAAGCCACACAGGCTGTGTAAATAAATGAAGGAGAACTGCAGTGATACAATTTCAGTGATGCTGATGCTTTCTCTCCAGCCTCACACAGCTCAGAACCACAGGCTGAAGCTTAGCTCTGTCTGGTCAGGCAGTCAGTTTGTTACATCTCCAGCTGGTATGGGTATGTGTAGCCCATGCTTTTTGCTTGTAGAGAGGTCCAGATCCCTGCTCTGAAAGCAAAAGGCTGAATACTTTTTAATGACTTTCCTGTTTCCCTGGGACCTCACTTTTTTATGTTTAGGATTTGCTGGCACCTAGTGCCAAATAGTAGAAGAGCATGCAAACTGAGAAATGACAGACTATATGCTTGCTTGATTTTTAATTTTGGTTTGTTTTTGTTTTTTTTTTAGTTTCTACATATTCCTTGTATCTACTTGTTTCCTTTTCTTTTTTTTTTGGGAGTGGGGGCAGTTTGGGGTGTGATGTTTGTAGCTCTCAAAGTCCCAGTTTAGAAGTGGAATTTAAATCTTCTTAATAAATCAAAAGTAATTGAGTAAGTGAAATGGAGAAAAATGTGGGTCAGGTACTGTCAGCTCTGGAGTGTCTCCTGAGGGGGTTCTGCAAACTTTGCAGCAGTGGGAATTTTGCTTAGCGCAGAAGGAAATTGCCTGTAGTGACAGGAGAGCACGCAGCCAGCCTGTGGCACCAGGGGACAGTGAGCACATTGCTTGGCCACCACGAAAGCAGAAGTGAGGTGGGAACGGGCCAGCAGAGATTCCTGTCCCGGGAAGGACAGGGTGACAGCAGAAGCTGCTGCTGTGACAGGTCCCCCTGTGCTCAGGGCTGTGCATGATGCGCTGGCACCACTTAGTGGCCACTGAAATGAATATAAAGTCCCTGCCCCTGGTGATACTTCGTGTATTTTATGCAAGAATCAGCTTGTGAGTGTGGAATATCCTGTGAAGTCTCATCATCCTTAGTTTACTTCCCTTAAACCAGGAAGGGTAGGTACAGACACTTAGTCTTCCTGAAGCTGGACAGGCCAGGAAAAAACAAAGCTGTTTAATGAAATATATCTGAGTCCTCTGTCACTGATACACTTAAAAGAGTATTAAACCCAAATTTCTGTAAGTAGTTCTGTCAAGGTCCTGTTGTAGAAATTCAGCTCCTTTTTTCATCCAGATTCTGACTTAAAATGAAAGCAAATAAAATATTAGAGTCTGTGTGTCAGTCCTAAAGAACTAGAAGCCTTTTTCATGCTCTTTCTCATACCCCTTTCCTCTAGATGAGGGATCATTGCTGGAAGAAAGCTTCCAGAGGCAGCTTTGGTTTCCTTCAGTTTAGAAAAAGATCTGCTCATTGTGATGCAAGCTGGGATGTAAAGACAGTTAGAAAACTCAGTGTTGTTCCTCATGCTATGCCTTACTCCCAGCAATTGAGAAATAATTATTTCTGGCTGCTTCCAGAGCCATCCAGCTTTCTCACCAGGGGAGAGCTGAAATTAAAGTCTTTCTGACCATTCTTACTTCAGGTAAGAGTCTTTCACCCCTGCTAAGTTACTCATGACCATGTCTTGTATCAAAAGGACAACTTTTCAAAATCCTGTTTAGAGAATATCCTAGAATAAGCCTTAAGAGTGTTTTTGTATTTGCATTTTAAAATCTTTCCCACCCTCATTTGCAGAGACCTCAACATCCTGATGTCTTTGGATTCCCCATACCTTCTGTGTGTGGTAGCACACGGGGCTCATTTTGCACATTGAAGCTTTTCCAGGTGTATGTGGGTGTTGGGGAGCCCTCATGAGAAACGCAGGTTAGGTTGATTGTCTGTCCATATTGTGCTGTCCCCAGAATATTGCATTCAGGCTTGGATGGTGCAACTGAAGGAAGAATAAAGGAGTTGTATTAACCAGAAGCAGTTTCTTGCTTTAGCCCATTTGCATCTGTGGTTTTTACTTTTGCAAGCAAAGGCTGGTCTTGCACCTGCCACCTTCATCTTAAAGGAACTTAAAGTGAATTTGGATCTAATTTGTTTCTAATTTGTGTCTCCTTTTTTGGCACTGGAAAGCCAAGAAGGAATTGCAAGATGCTTTTTGAGCTATGTCTAATAGTGTTAGGTAACCCATCCTTTGATAACTGGAGTATGACAGGCCACGGGGGGGACGAGGAAAGCCTTGTAATGATGCTTGGATTATTATTATTATTAGGAAAGTGAGCTACAACTCTAAAGGCTGAGATGTCTGAGGGAGCTGCGTGCTCTATGCATCCCAGCGTCTTTTCATGGGAGCAGGAAAAGACCAAAGATGGAATTGGGGATGACAACTTTTTTTTGCTGTTAGACAATCTGTTGTTTAACCCAATGTGGACACTGAGGAAGGGCAGGTGTGTCTGACAGGGGTGTGGCACTGCCTGTGTCCCCTCACCGAGGACAAAGAGATCCAGGAGCGCGGACTCTCGGGGCGGGTCTTGGCGGAGGCGGACGCTGCAGGCGTAGGTGCCATTGTCCTCCATGGTCACAGCGCTGATGGTGATGCTGATGTCCCCGCTGTCAACATTGCCGCTGAACTGGATGCGATCGTCGTAGCCCTCCCCGTACTGCAGCAGCCCATCGAAATACCGTGTCACAGCATCAACCTGGCACAGAGACAGGGAGGGGACACCATCAGTCTGGGTTTCTTCTGTGTGAGTCTGCCGTGTAACTCGATGAATCAGCCCACTCTTAAAGAACAGCTTGGAAAAGAGGACCTTAAACTGCACCAGTTTGAGAAAAAGCCAAGAAAAACATAGAAATTCGAAAGGATCTCTATTTCCATCTGGAATCCCCTTCTCACAACTTATCTGAAATCAGAGACAACTGATTTCCTTTGCTGGGGCTTATTCACCTTTCCTCACCATGATGAGAGGACAGCATGAGACCTGTCTGAGACCCATGTCAGTCAAATTGTCCTTTGATTACACAAACTCTCCCAGCAAGGATCTCCAGAGAAGAAACCCTTGGCAGATCTTGCAAGGAGATCTCCAAAGGCTGCTTCCCCTCTCACTAATTCCCAAGAAGTCAAGGAAAACTTTAAAAGTTTCTTAACTTTCAAATACTTCAAATGGATGTAGGAGACCTCAAGAATCTCTCCATGTACTGTTATCATCAACATAAAACTTTCTACATCATATCAAAGATATGTGCATTAGACATATATGTTCATATAGATGCCTGTTTTTAGAAATCATCTGAGCGTTTCACATGTTTCAATAGATGTAAACCCTACAGTACATGCACTGATGTATCCTCAGTAAACAGCTGTAAGACTGAGAGAGGAGGAAGAGGGGTGGGGCTTGCCTAGATGCAGTAGATTTGGGATAAATTGCATCTAGACCCAGCATTTCTTCTTACACAATTCTGGGATTAAAAAACATTTGAAAGAAGTCTTTTTCTGCCAACATCCATTCCCATTCACAGCTTCCATCTCCTGCCCCTTCTTGGATGCCCTCTCATCTGTTTCTTTATGCAGCTCAGTTTACCTTGCTATTGATTTTCTTCCAGACAACCAGGTCTCCTCTGTCAGGAACTGAATTTGATTTAAAATTACAGCGCAGGGTAGCATTTTTTCCTCTTGCCACTTTGATTTCCCTTGCAGGTGCTTCCACAGTGATGGCATGAACAGACACCAGAACTAGGAAGAGAATAAATGCTGCATTCAGCAAAAATAGCAACATCTGGATTCCATGGTAGTCTTCTTGGCTTCCTTACATGCCACAGTAACCCCTCATTCCCTGTCAGCCAGGACATTCCCCACTGAGCAAGAGGTGATGTGTGCTGGGGCTGATGGGCTCTGGGAAGCTGCTGCACAGGATGGCTTAAAGCTAAACTCTGCTTTCTGTTCCTTGCTTCCTTTTTCTTTACCTACTCATATATTGCCATGGAGTTTAGAAAGATGCTTTTTCTTTTTTTCCTGAACCCTCCTTCAGCATGACTGACACCCTTTGACAGTTCAGAATGTACAGAGGAAGACAGATAAACAGATACTACAAGTACATCAGCAGTCTTAAGGATTCAGGCTAAACTAACAAACTGATATTGTCAAATTTCAAGGATCAGGAAAACTGTCAAATAACTTGCCTCGATCTAAATCCATAGAAAAGTGACATTTTGTGCTAGGGAATCAAAACCTGTTCATGTTTTTCATCCCTGAAAACAGAAAAACCTAGAAAAGCAAAGAGTGATTGAAAGAAACAAGGAAGAAAAGCTCTTAGTTTTTTTTTTTTTTTTTAATTAGTAAGGTAGTAGTCACCTTTCTCCAAGAACTCCAGCTCCTGCCTCTGGAGCACAGGAATAGCTGAGAGTTGAATAAAACAGAAATCCCTCTGTGCCCTGAGGAAGCATGCAGGGTACAGGGCAGGTGTTTCTTTTACACTGAATTCCCTCTGACTTGCTCTTAATTCATCATGTCTGAGCACTGCCTGGTGGCCAGGTCTTTGTTATTCTCAGAACTGAGCTGGACATTTATGTCTGCTCTGCCATAGGTGACCTTCATGCCTGTGGCAATCCATGGTTAAAAACACCTGCTTTCTCCTAACAGTTTGTATAGGTTCTGTGTTTAGGTTTGTTGGTTTGAGGTTTTGGTGTTTCTTTTTTTTTTTTTTTAATGGCACCATCATTTGTGGAGATAATTTGGGAAAACTGTAAATGTCAAGGAAGGAAGTGCTGCTCAGAGGTTCTCCCATGGCAGAGAGGAACGTGGAGGAGTAAGGAGGAAAGAGGAGGAGGGCTTCCCCCATGAGGGGCATGCTGCATGTGGTGGTGAAGGTTTGCTTCTGAAAGCTGAGTCACTGTTCCCTGGAGAGGATTCATCTGAAAAGTTGCCACCTAGCAAACTTTGGGTCCTCATTCTGCCATATCTTTGTCCAGGTTAGATCTATAAGGAAGTGTAATGTATAAGGGAGAGAGCAAAGGATTTCTAGATTCCACCTTGATTTGCAAACTGGTTGTGAACACCCACATTTTCAGACAGGAAAAGCATGCAGCCCTGTGCACTAAGTCAGTGAGCGAACACCATTGTCAAGCTGAGCACTGCCAGATCCTTGACTAGCAGTGAACAAGTGTCCTTTAGAAAATAACAGCATAGGGTTAACATCAAAAGGTTGTGCTGTCACTGCATTAAGAACCTGGGGTGACAATTCAGGTAATGACACAGGGTTGCCATGGGACAGTTGGCACAGGGATCTGCTTTTAGCCTAAACTCCTGTTTGTCTGCATGCCCTGCCCCACCACTGAGTTGTTCTGTGGGCTCACAGAGTTCATTAGTGAGGTGTGTTTTCACCTCTTCCTCTGTGACATAGCAGGGTGGCTTCTGTTCTCTTGGGGATTTTTACAACTGCTGACAGTTATGAGAAGGAAACTAGGGCAAAGTATTTCTACCATGCTTTTATTGCAGCCACTCCCAGATCTTTTTCTGCTCCGGAGCACCCTGGGCAAGGGCCATGTTTGCATAGCCCCGGGGCTCTTTCTGACTGCTGTTTTCATATGCCCTCCGGATGAGAGACACCTGTGAAAGCTTTCTCCTTGCTTCTTGTGACTGGATAGAGATGGTTTCCTGCATTTAGGTGAAAATGGAGCAAACCCCATTTCCTGATCTTTTTGTCCCTCAGAAACTGGTTCCACTAGGCTGGGGTTCACTGACAGGTCATAAACACAGCCCTGAGACAGAGAAGAAACTGCCCAACCCTAAGACTTCTTTTCCTTCTTCTAGTTGGATGAGTCAAATCCTACTATAAATTAGATCTTTCTCTTCTTCCAGACATGTTTGGGGCAGAGTTGGGGAGCAGCTGAACTCAGCTGCATGTGAGGCACAGCCTGTAGCACACTTATTCATCTGTTGCTGTCACCCTCATGTCCTACTTCTTCTGGTGCTCTTCATTTGTCACCCACATCTCTTTCTGCATCCCAGAAAGAGCTTCCCTCTCTCAGGGAAGCAACACAGTTTCATTCTGGGATGTCAGCCTCAGGCTGATTTCCTCCTTCTTGCTTCTCACCACATTTCACTTCATAGTCAGCATGTCTAAAAGTTGTGGTTTATTCTTCGGAGATTTTTTTTTTTTTTCTGAGAGAAAACAGAATCTATTCAAAATATGGCAGAAGGGAAGGGAAGCAAAGTCTGAAAGAACTCCAAAAAAGGAGCGAGGACAAATAACCTACATATTACTAGAGAGAGAGCTTATTTCTCTCTAATTTGCCTAGCATGAAAGGTCAGAATAATGAAAAAGGAGAGTGAATACTAATGGCATTGCACAAGTTACATAATGATCATCAAACCATGGCCCAAGTCACATTTATTGCATATGGAGCCCATCCACTTTTTCTGATTACTTTAAACTTTGTGAATTTCCTTTTTGGGGGTCTTATTGTTGAAGTGAGGTTTTCAGGATTTTTAGTAAAAAACCCCAAGCAATTCCCATGTGTGTAGCTTGGTCTGAGGCCTGGAATAAGGCATAGCAACATTCATATAAGAAGATGAGACAGGATAAAAAGCGGTGGAACTGAGACTTCCAGAAAAGGAAGTTCCTTCTTCAGAGTTAAATACTATATTAACAGAAACTGATAAAACTGTTCATGAAAAATACTTCCCAGGTTCATAAAGAGCAGCATTTTTCCCACTCCTAACAGTTTTGGGAGATGCCTGTGTGTCTGGACACTCAGCACAGAGATGGTACACATACTTGTCTGGCCATAAACACAAAGGAACCTTCACTAAACAAAAAAGAGACATACAAAGTGCACTGGAGTCCTTGTACTTTGTAGTGCTGTTTCCTTCCACCCAACCCTTGAGGACATAACCAAATTAGTACTCACCTGCACTGAAAATGAACAGCCCAAGTCCTTTCATTGCCATCCGCCTCATCTCTCCTTTGTTTCACCTCAAGGTGCTCTTCTTTGTAATCTCCAGGAGGCTGGGTAGGTAATTGGCTTTTCCTGAAGGGCTGCTTTGCAGTGGCATCACAGGTTTACTTCCTCAGTCTCTTTTAAAGTGCTTCTGCCCTAGCCTGCCCCTCCTCTCCCAGCCAGAATGACAAGCCACATCACCAGTAGGCTTAGACATCACTTGCTGCTCTGTGTAACTTGTGAACTCCTTCCACAGTTGTGAACTTTCTCCCACAATTAAACAGCCTTTCCCTGTTTCTCCCAACATGCAGGTGCATGAAGCAAGGGAAGGGTGCAGTGGGACTGTGCAGTGCAGCTGAAGTCATGCACGTGATGACAGGCAACTAGGGGAGGATAAACCTAATTTTTCTCAAATATTTAGTAAGGAACAGAGTTTAAAGGGTATTAAAGTGTTTCACCATGCAGGCAGCAGCCCACATACAGGCTTTGATGACATGAGGGGCCTAACTCCATTTAATTTATATCCTCATACCAATGTGTAGTTTATGGAGTTGGATGACTCATGGGTTATCTAAATATAAGTGAGATGCATCTCAGCCAGTTCTTACTCTTATGCCCACTGTTCCCATGCCCAGTGTGTGGCTTGCACAGCAGCCATGGGTACCACAGGTACTTCTCCTTCTCTGTTGCTGGTTGGATCACCTGGCCCATGGCTTGCAGCACTCTGGTGATGGGTCTGTCAAGGCATGAGCACTGCACAGCCAGCACTGCTCACATGCTCTGGATGGGCACTTGGAAGTCACAAATAACTGCTGCTATAATTGACTGAAGAGTAAAAGGGAGACTGATGGCAGCTGAGGCAAATGTCTGACATTATGTTTAACTGAAGGCAGTGTGTCTTCTAAACACTTCACTGCCACTAGGCAGCAAGGGTTGTTTCCATGTGGGATTGTCATTTATGCTCTATTTCTAGCCATTTGAGGGACAAAGTCACTTTTAGGGTGTGAGTGATCATTTCAGGCATCTTAGATGGGGACATCATGTTCTTAGACATGATTCTGAGATTAAACTAGTCATATTTTGTATGTAACAGTATATCAACAGTATATTATTGATGAACTTTGTTGTGGATTTGGAAGGAGGCTTCCTCAAAAGTAGTTGTCTACATTGGATACCTGTGTTTAGTGCAGTAGAGCAGACCTTTATCTTGCTCTTGTGTTGACCTCAGACTTGTGTGGTAAATCTGCCAAAAGCCACACTGAAGATTCACCTTTTGGTCTATATGGCAATTGTTCAAGAGACCTCCAAGACAATGAAACTTAGGAGTGACTGGAAATCCAATCCCTCTGATAGAAAGGACTATCTGTCTTTACTTCTATGCTTGATGCATAACCTCAATTCTCTTCAGACTGTTAGCACAAAGCAAAATAAAGCACATAAAAGTACAGAAACTTTATTCTTCAGGAATCTTCCAAATGAGGACAGCCGGTAGAAAAATTCATCCTGTTGTGTCTCTGAGAAGCTGCAGGAAATGGCAAGCACCCTGCAAAGAGAAGCGGAGACATTTTCCAAAAACAGCTTGTTAACTAACCTCAGAATGTTAACTGTAAATTACTTAAGATGTAAACAAAGCTGGAGCGAGGTCAGTAGTCTCATTTCTCGTCTTTGGAGGCCACAAGGATGAGGTTCCTCACAAGGATGAGTTTCTCAAATGTTTACCTCCCTTAAAGACTTACAGATCTTTGTGGTTTGATCCCACATCCTCCAGAAAGAGACATGCAAAGTCTTTACTCCAGCTTCCACTTTCGATTTTGCTCCCATTTAATATTTTGAGTCTGATGAACAGTGGTAGTGACAGAAATGCTATCACTGTACACCATCTGCCCACACTTCCAGTGTTAATTCTCAGTTCTTCACATAACAGCTTCACATAACTAAATGAAGTTAGTAAAGTGCAGAGACTATAACCAGCTTGGTCAGCTTGCTGTTACCCTCTTCACAGGATCATTGGTACAGCCTCTCTTTCCTCTCTTCTACCTCAAAACCCACTTGACTGATTTCAGTTGAATTTGATGGACAGACAGCAATCTTAAAGATGGGAAGTTCTTTCAGTCTCATAAAAATCAGTAATCCAAATCAGTTGGGATAAGAGAGAAATCTAAATGGTATCTCTTAAGCATTAATACGTGTGTTCCATTCCAAGAATCTGTGGTTTCACAACATGATGGGTCTCACTTCTTGTGCAGCCAGGCAGACAGGGAAATATGGTAGAGTGAGTAGTCACAGAGACTGCCTCATCTCATGTTGGTGTGGAAGTGATTGACTGGTGGGGAAATTTTTACCCTGCCTCTATCAACCACTCTGATGCATCACAAATAAGTTGGCACTGAGACGGATTATATTTTGCTGTTTTGGAGACTTGGCTAAACTGGTTTCCTAGGTATCATGGACAGCATATGCTTCAGCACCTGATACTTACATAAATCTGATATTAAGATGCTTGTTTTAGATGCTCTATATTTATAGCTTTTGTTGGTTATTAAAGCCTAGATAGGAAAAGGTATTTAGGCACTTTTATCCTATCAATTTTCCCTGACAGCTCTCTCTCACTGGGGGTCTCAGAAGGAGACTGCTTTAATGTAGGCAATTTTATGAGATTTTATATTTGTTTCTGGGTTGATTTTCTTTCCCTGTCTAGCATAAGCTGGCAAAACTCACAAGCATTGGCATCACAGCTAAATGTGCTGCCATAGGTACCAGCAACACTGCCAAAGCTTAGCATATCAGCTTCTTTGTTCCTCACCTGTGGGCAATGCAAACCCTTGAAGTGTTATTTTTGCTGATGGCTGCAGCTCTAGGGAATCTTTTGCTGATATATAGGATTTTTAGGGCATATTACTATGTTATTTAAATAAAACTGCCATTGAATGAAAAACTTCAATACGAAACCAGGGTGACTTCATTGTGACTTCATTGTGTTGCCAAAAATACATGCTCTGATAAGGCCTGCCTGTGAAAGCCAATGAGGAATATGCATAGGTAGCAGCATGCTAACACTGTAAATCTTTGTAACTCCTGCCAGTAAAGAGAGGGAAGAACATCAAGGTCCCACCTTTCCCTCCTAAGAGGACAGCACCTGTTTGTGTTCAGTTCAGGTTCATCTATGAATGAATACATTAATCACCAATGACAGATGCCCAGCCACTTAGAGATCTTTTTGCTATGTTTGCACATGCAAACAGTCATTAGCAAAGATTTCTGTCGTCCTTGCCTCTGCTCTGTATGGTCACCTTGATCCCAAAATCCAGCAACCTATGGCCAGCAGTGAGGAGGAGCTGCTAGACTGCCTGCTCTGAGTGTTCTCCACAAGTCTGTAACCTACAGGGTCCTCTCACCATCTCTGCATCTAAAGGGTAGCAGTGGGCATGGCAGGGCCTTCACCATCCTTGGCTGCACTTGTATCCTAAAGATTCACAAACAGGATTTTCAGAAGGAACTCAGTTACTTAAAAGCATCTGTTTTTATTGGATGCCAATGGTATATATGCTTACATAACATTTAGGTAATTTGAAAGCTCTGTTCTCCAATATAAGGCAGTCTGTAAGCAAATGTTTTTAGATCACTTCTTGCCACAATTAGCAGTAATTAACAAGAACACATGGTCCCTGCATTGCAGAAGCAGCTAGAAATTGCATTGCCCAGGGATCAACACAATTCATCCTCTTTTTGTGCATAAAACAGTTAGGATTTTTTCAAGCCTGTAATTTGCCATCCCTTCCTCCCTTGCTGTGACACCCAAGATTCAACACACCACCTTCTCTTTTCCCTGCTGGATCACCCCTGTACCTGCATTAACACAAGTCTGGGCTGTGAGCACACCAAGACTGGAGTGGCTGTGTCACAGCTCTTCCTTGCCATGATGTGGCATCCCTACAGACACAGCTCCCATCCCCATGTGGGGATGCAGCACTCAAGCAAGAAGGATGGGAATGTGCAGGCCCTGCCCAGCAGGATACAGCAAAGGTATCTGTGGTATGAGGTAGGTGAGTTTCCTTTTCCTTTCTAGTTTGCTTGTTTGTTTGCAAAGGGAATCAACAGAGATCTTTTTGCATGACTCACAACTGGGGCCCCCAGTACAGATAAACAGCATTCAGACTTTCATCTGGTTCTGTCCTGGGCCAGCCTGGCCCATGAGCTTTCCTGGAGGGTCAAGAGATGTGATCTAGAAGCTTCCTTTTTAAAAAGACATTGGAGAAGACACAGTGGGACTCAGTCCTAGCTCTTCCAAGGACAAAAATCAGCTGATCTTACAATCATAGAACCACTGAATTATTTGGGTCTGAAGGGACCTTTAAAGATCATCCAGTTGAACCCCCCTGCCACAAGCAGGAACATTTTTCACCAGACCAGGTTTCTCAAAACCCCACCCAACCTGGCCTTGGACACTTGAGTGATGGGGCATCCACGACTTCTCTGGGCAATCTGTTCCAGTGCCTCACCATCCTCTAAAAGAATTTCTTACTTTTATTTAATCTAAATCTACCTTCGTAGTTTAAATTCATTGCCCTTTGTTCCATCACTACAGGCCCAGGTAAAATGTCTCTCTCCTTCTTTCTTATAAAATTCCCTTTTAAGTACAGAAAGGCTGCAACAAGGTCTCCCTAGAACCTTTTCCTGGATGAACAGACTTGACTCTCTAGGTCTTTCTCCATAGAAGTGTTCCAGCCTTCTGATCAACTTTTGACCCTCCTGTGGACCCTCTCTAAGAGGTCCATGTTTTGTGCTAGGGTCTCCAGAGCTGAATTCTGTACTCCAGGTGGGGTTTTTGGGAGCAGAGTAGAGTGGGACAATCCCCTCCCCTGACCTGCTGGTCACACTTCCATGCATCCCAGTATATGGTTGGCTTTATGGGCTGCAGGTGCAGCTGAGTCACATCCAATTGTTTATCCGCCAGTACTCCTAAGTCCCTCATCTCCAGGCTGCTCTGGATCCATTCATCCCCAGCCTGCAGTGATATTGAGGACTGCCCCAACCCAGATGTAGGATCTTGCACTCTGCCCTGTTGAATTTTGTGAGGTTCATATGGGCCCACTCCTCTGTATGATATCCCTGACTCTACTGAATCCAGGGCACCACTCAGCCTGCTGTCTTCTGCAGAATTCCAGAGTGTGACTCAGTCTCACTGTCTGTGTCATTATTAAAGATACTGAGCAGTACTGGTCCCAGTACAGGATCATGAGGGACACCACTTGTTGGCAATCCCTATTTGGATGCTGAGCCATTGACTGTAATTCGATGCTGTCCAGCCACTTCTTTTTATCAAATAATCCCATCAATCAAATCCACCTCTCTCCAAATTAGAGGTAAGAATGTTGTGTAGGACCATGCCAAAGTCAATACAGAAGTCCAGGTAATTGACAGGTAGCTTACTTTCCTCTAGGTTGGAGTGGTTCATCCTGCACTGCATTTCCCAAGGATATCAGAGGTCATACCTGCATTTCAGTTTGTGCCTGGTGGGATCCCCCTTGCCTGGAGGCTCTCTGTGGGCAAAGATCCAGCCTCACTGGCTCTGGACTCTTTTCTGCAACTGAGAAATGAGGATCCAGCCCACAGCAGGGAAGGAGTTAAGTGCTTGACCAGCTGCTGTCTGTGAGGCACTGAATTCCTTCCCTGTGCAATCCAGCAGCCGGTGTCAGGACAGCTATATTTAGAAAGCTGATAAAGGTTTGGTGCCAACAGTTGTCCTGCCCCTCGATGAAGAAGCTGGAGAGAGAGTGAGAGGGAGGCAGCTGATTGCTTTCCCCCCCAGTACTATTCCTTGCTGTCTTCAGTGGACTCCTTAGCCGTGCCTCCAGCAGGGAGCCCCAGTGGAGCCATCAGGCACAGGGGTAAGTTCCCTTTCCTTGCTCACCCTTCTCCCTGAGCGGCCACGTGGCCACTATCCTCTGGCCTGAGCCCGGCTGCCAGGCCCAGGGGACTGCCGCCGGCTCCTGTGGCACTGAGGCAAGAGTCTCTCTGCCTGGGCCAGGGCAAATGTGGGCTGCTGTGTTCCCATGTTCCTAACTGAGCTATGGTGCCCTCGCTCTCCCACACCCAGGGTGAGAACAGCAGCCTCCATACAAAGGATTACAAGGACAAAGTCCCAAGCCTTCAAGTTCCTTTGGCCTTAAGCTTTAGGAGCATTTCATTTTGGGGACACAAGGTCTCATGTTTCTTGTCCCTGACCCTCCTTCCATCCCAGCTCTGGCTGTGTACGGCTCCTTCCAGCCACCACGTGCGACCAGTCAGGAGAGTATAGAGTTTCTGCCCTGCCACCCCTTCCTTCCTGGCCTTCCAGCACCCTTACTCACAGGCAAAAGAGCATTGGTGCTCGCTGGGCAGCAGCCAGGGAGCTGCATGAGGCCCTGGGAATGGCAGGCACCCTGCTAGAGGAGCCAGTGCATCCCCTGTGAAAAGGGCTTCTCACAGGAGCGAAGTGTGGGAGGTCCTTCTGCTGTACCCCTCTGCCACTTCTGCCCCAGCGGCAGGGAATGGCCTCCTGTGCAGCCCTGTGTAATGGTTCTTCCTGCCCTGCTCCTTGTAGCAGATTCCAGCAGCCACCATGGCCAGCAGCAGAGATTCAGACAGCGAGCCAGCAGTGCCCAAGCAGGAGGAGGAGGAGGAGGGCCAGGACGTGAAGGCCGTGCAGGCCCATTACCTGCGCAGCCCCTCGCCCACCCGGTAAGTCCACAGGCACTGCCACAGCCTCCTGGCAGCACGTAGGAGGTGCTGCCCTTCCTGCTTTCCCTTCCTTCCTCTGCTCCATACTGGCACTTGGGCCAAGCTGAGCCCGGGGATTCCCTGCCCTCCCTGAGCTGGGGTCAGTGTGCCAGCTCAGACAGAGCCTGCAGGGACAGGACTGCTGCACTAATTAATCCGCCGTGCTGGGAGAGTGCACAGCAGGGATAAACTGCAGGAAGGATTACTATGGGCTGGTGGTGTCCCTCTTCCCTGTCTCATCCCCTGATGCCCCTATGCTGAAACTTCCAATCCAATTTCAACTCTTTGCAAATTCAGCTTCATCTTTATGTCCATTGTAAGGACTTGTGGATTTATTGAATGTTGATATTTTAGGCTTTGCCAGCCTCAGAAAAACCAAGAGTCTTGGGATTTGGGCTTGGTTCAGAACCAACTTTAGCTACAGGCTTCAGGCACTGAACAGGAGGCTGTCACAGCACAAGCAGAAATTGAGTTACCTCAAGCAAAACAAGCATGATTAGATGTGTTTTCTCCTAATACAAGGGAAAATACACACCTTTGTTCTCTTTTCCTAAAGCAAAATGCTCTGCAGGGCTTTCTGTACCCTTTGAGATGCTTTAGCTGAAAGCAAAGAGTAGGGATAGAGTTTGAAAAGAACCTTCCCCAGTGTCCCTTAACAAGTAGGAGGTTATGAAATGTTTCCTGATAACTGTGGGACACTGCAGAAAAATTGAGTACTTATTTCATTTAATCACACATATTTAAAAATTGTTTAGGAAGATCATTGAGATCACATGAAGTAAAATTATGTATTGTAAAATTATGTATTGAGCTCTCTCCTACTGCTCATCAGTCACTCAAGATGAACAGAAACATCCTTCCCTTCCCTTGCCTTGCCTTCCCTTCCCTGTTCCTTTTTTCCTCCCTTTTTTCTTGCTGTCAATGGCAAAACATAGTGATGAAAATGGTAAGATCCTTCCTAGCCAGAAGAGGGTCCTTGAAAGACCCAGGCTTGGGAGTTCTGCATTTCACAGATGTTCAGGGCAACTACAGGTAAAATGTGTTGAGGCTGTGCTGGCAGATTATTACCAACTGTTACCTTTTTATTGTGCTTGGAGGCAACCTTTACAGCAAAAGGAATCGAAGGCAGGGCATGACTGCAAATTTCTGTCAGCTCCTGTAAATGAGACTGAGACTCCTCTTGCTCATCTCGTAAACTCCTTTGAAGAACTAGAAAAGGATTACTTTCAGTCACGGTTGACAAGTGCTGGAACTCAACTAAATGACCTGGATGAGCCTTGTTAAGTGGTTTCCGATGGCTGTGCCCTCTGTTTTGATTCTGGAGCCTGAAAACAGTTCAACTCTCCAGACACTGCTGCACCCTGACTGCATATTAATCACCCTCCCTCTCCTGCTTTAATTAAACAAAAGCAAACTATTGCAAGTCTGCAAGCCTTGCGTTGCAGAGACCTTCTGTGATGGCAGCAAACTTGTCCTAGTGATTTGTACCATCTATTTGGAAGGAAGTGGAGAAGGTGTAGATCAGGGGAAAAGCTCTGTAAAGTATTTTGTTAAGATGGTCTGAGAGACTGAATTTTCTCGGACTGTATAGGTGGACCCAGAGGGAAATATACTTGTTTTTGAGGTTGTGGCCTTTTTTGCTTAACAAAAACTTATTACACTATGTCAAATAACTCACTTCAAAGGTGTTTGTGGGTGTCATAGTGGTTTCTGACCTGCAGTTACACAACACTGAGCGAGTGGAGAGACTGACCACAGGTTCATGCTCTGAAGTGCCCAAGGTACAAAGTACTGAGGGAGAGATTCATGGGCTTCAAGCTCAATGCTTGCACTGCAGGCTGTGGTAACTCAAAGGATGTTTGCAGGCAATTAATTGGCAGAAAGAAAACCCAACCATTTTCTAGCACAATCTGTTTTGAATTACTCAATAAATTCTAGTTAGGACCATGTTTATGTCTGTTGTCTAAGTGAGAGTTGCTTGTGAGACTGTTTCTTGTGATCTTTCCTGCTCCTAGTCTCAAGCCAGACACTGATCTTCTCTTCCAGTAAACTCCTCCACGAGGCAGTTTGATTGCATTCCCAGTCCACTGCAGCTTCTCCCCATAGGACCTGCCTATATCCTGAAAACAGTGGATGCCAAGGCATCTTTGAAGCCTGTAGTGCCATGCTGGAGATCAGGGTGGGAATGAGATGTGGGAGAAGAACTGGGACTTCCCTTCTACAATCCAAGAATCCTCCCTGCTCCAGTTCTCTGCTGCTCCCCTCTGAAATGGGTGAAGAGGGCTAAAGTCCTAGGGATGGGATCCCAGTGGAGGGTATTTGCCTAACAGGGAGTGTGGTTGGTTGGCAGGTATTCAGTGATATCAGACACTGATACAGAGAGCATCTTCATGGAGCCAATCCATCTGTCATCTGCTGTGGCTGCCAAACAAATCATCAGTGAAGGTAAGAGAGCTATGGAAGTTACAAAGACCTGAATTTGCACTTGTTTTGCCTTTCTCATATACAGATCCTAAATAATAAAAAAGCCCTTTATGAGAAAACTCCATCTGAAGTAGAGAAAGAAATAACAACTTACAGAAAGGTTTGGTGTGCAGTGAATCTGTGGTAGAATTGTGTACTGCAGGGGTGAAAGTTTGAGTGCTGGTTGCTTGCTGCAACAAACTAAATTGGAGTAGAATGGAATAGAACAGAACAAAATGGAGTATTTCAGTTTAAAGAACATATGTGATCATCTAAGTCCAACTATCAGGGCTGACCAAAAGTTAAATCATATTATTAAGGCACTGTCTACCACCTCTTAAACATTATCAGGGATGGGTCATTAACCAGCTCCCTAGGAAGCCTGTTGCAGTGTTTGACCACCCTCTTAGAGAAAAGACATTGCTTTCAATGTCCAGTCTGAATCTCCCCAGCTCAGCTTTGAACCATTCCCATGTCTGATCACTGGATACCAGGGAGAAGAGCTCAGCAGCTCCCTCTCCATTTCCCCTCTTTAGGAAGGCACAGGCAGCAGCTGCATTCTTCTGGGCCTGGAATAAGGGTGCCCTTAACTCCCAGTGTGGGACTGAGAGGACAATGCAATGTGCCCTTCTCATTGCTAATTACCTTGAGGCAGTTCCTAGGTGAGCACGTACCTGCCCACATTGCAGACAGAACAGGGTGATGTTTCTGGGGAAAAAAGTAACAAGGCTTATTCCAGGCACAAGTAATGATAGCTCATACATTTGCATTGCTTTTATGTGCTTTTAGTAACAATGTCAATTTATTGCAGAGCTGAAGACAAAGGACATCAGGGTAGACTCGGTGTGTCCCAGGATGTTGGAGTCTGCGCAGCAGCTGATGGTGGAAGACCTGTACAATCGAGTTAAGGAAAAGATTGATGACACCAGCTTGTTTAACACGCCGTGTGTGATGGACTTGCAGAGGGCACTTGTGAAGGACAGGCTGGAGACCCCCAGGGACGCTGTGGATGAAGTCTGGCCTAATGTCTTCATAGCAGAAAAGTGAGTGTCGGCTTCTGTCATCAAGTGGCACGAGATTCCCAGTATAGGGTCAAATGGAACCATTGAAGGCATAACATGTATTACATGCATCTAATACCTTTCTTCCCTAGAGAGCCCTAAAGTGTTTTTCAGACTGTGCTCACAGAAATCTCTATGCACTGAAAAGTAAATACTTCTGGAATAGAATCTGCAGCTTTCCTATGCTGTTTAAATGCTTCAACAGTTTAAGAGAGGAAAAGATAAATGAGCCTAAATTCCACTGTTCTGATTGGAATTTGACCCTAAAATTGGAACTAAAGTCTTTGTTATGTAAAAGGGAGTTTAAAAGGTAATGCCATAGCAAATGTCAGGTAAACATGATTAGGTCTCCTGTACCATGGTTCAGTTGTCTGAGATACCTGTGTAAGTGGCCAGACAGAACTGGAAGGGGATATAGAGTAAAGCATCAATTACAGAGTGATAAAAATTGATAAATAAGTATATGGCCTGAACCTAGGATGGCAGTATGAGTTTCAAATCAAGCTGGAGTGGAAGCAGAGCATATGGCTCTACATGTGAATGCAGGCTTCTTGTTTTCCCAGTGAGTATTGGAAAGAAATACCTGTAGAACTCTCAAAGGACATTAAGGTCTGAGTGGTGCCTCATGCTGAACGAGTAACACAGGCTGGGAGTTATGTAGACCTTGTAGCATGCAGCTTTTTTCCCACCTCAAATAGGAGCACTGATCTCTAACATGTTTTTTTCCTTTTCTGCAGAAGCATTGCAGTGAACAAAAGCCGTTTGAAGAGACTGGGGATCACCCATGTCCTGAATGCAGCTCACGGCACAGGTGTCTACACAGGACCAAGTTTCTACAATGGTCTCAATATCCAGTACCTGGGCATTGAAGTGGATGATTTTCCAGATGTGGATATCTCCAAACACTTCCGTCCAGCTGCAGAGTTCCTTGATGAAGCTCTGCTGACTTACAGAGGTAAGAGGAGAAGACTGAAGTGGTTCCAGGTTGCTTGGGAATTAGCAGGGAGAAACCTTACTCTGATATGTCACATTTGTAATGGGTAGAAGGCAGAAGCTTTGCCCTCTGCATGCAGCTACAGTGAACTGCTCGTTTCTGCCCGGTCTCGTTCAAAACAAGAGGGAGCAAACTGGTAAGGGGAGGCAGCCCAGCAGCCCCATGGCTTCAGGTTCAAAGTGGCTGCAAGTCAGCTCCTGCAGCTGCTTTGAAAGAACCTGACTATACATTTTAAAAAAATTTTGATACTCTATAATACTATATATATATAGAGAGAGAGAGGTAGGTATATTTCTGTACCCTGCACTTTTCAGTTTTGCCATGATGCAAAAAACCAGGCTGATTTACTAGAACAATCCAAGTGGCTGTGTTGAACCTCTGGATGTCTATGTCCAGGCTGCTGTCAGATTTGGGACATCAGTTCCATGGCAACTGTTATTCTGTTGGCCTCCAGTGCACACTGGTCATTTTGTTGCAAATTCAGTGGTCAGTTAGAAATATGTTTTTGCAGTTCAGTATTGAAAGAAGCACCAGGATCTGTGATATCACTGATATTCTTCATATAAACTGTCAATTAATCTAATTTCTGTAGAGAGGTAACAGATTACCTCCTAGCAGTAGTGACAGTAAGAAAAGTGTAAAATTTCGTTTGTATACAAGGAATGTTGAGCCAGCTTTAATATCTCAACAACACGAGGAGGATGCACCAAGGCAGAGGAGCCTTGGAAGAAATGAAAGGAAGGAGATCTCCCCCTCTTGATGAGCTGTTAGATTGGCTTTGCTGGCTGGTAAAACACTTGAAAGGCAACCAAGACTTTTGATGCTAAGAAAGGTAGAAAAGAGATTTCAGGATTGTAGGAAGAGGTTCATTAAGTAAACCTGTTGTGGTAACATCAGCAGTCAGAAAGGTGCTGCTTAAATTGGCTTCATTAAGTTTCAGTGCAAACAGATTGATTAAACTGGAGTTTAACACACATTTAGAAACAGTAATTTCAGTTGTTTGCAAGCTAGCAAAGCTTCATTTGCACTCTTTTCGTATTTACAAGCTTTTCTTTAGCTGTAATTTGCCATACAAGTTACTTAAACCCCAGACAATTTGTCTTTGCCAAACTTGGTTTTCTTCAAGAGGTAGTAAATGCTATAAAATAGAGCAGATCCTCAGTTTTGATTCTTGCTCATACAGTTACTGGTGCAGGACAGTAGGTCCCTGTAGTTTGAAGCAGCTGGATCTGTTTGTCAGTCAAAATCAGCTCTTTTCTGATAGCTGTTTGGTTCTGCTCTTGTAAGATATAATAGGACTTCGGCCTTCAGCCAGTCTCCAATGTAATTGTTTGAGGGTGCCTTGCAAAACTGACCTGTATTCTGGCAAAAATGCAATTAAATTAATATAAAATTGTTATTTAAGTCCTATAATGTCCCTTATTGAAAAAATAAGTTACTTGCTTATCCTCCCGATACCTTCCTGGAGGCTAATTCTAATATCTGACTTTTTGCATATTGAGAAAAAAGCATGGAAAGCTTAAATGTCTGACCCTATGTCAGCCAGCAAGTCAAGAATGTCTCACTTGCCTTTCTAATACCTATTACAAGCTTCTGACTATTTGAGTAAGTGAAGTGTGTAGGCGAAAATACAAATACTATTTAGGTTATTTGGAAATGTGCCTGCCCACAGTTTTTGAAACTAATGTGCTTTTTATTCCTATGTATCCAGATTTTTATTAAGGTAAAGCTAGCAAATATTTAGTATGGGTTTCAGTCAGTGAAACATATAATCTGTGTAGTTTTTAACGCTTTTCAGAGAATGCTTTTGTGCTACATAGCAGAACATCCTGCCTGTTATTGGAAATAGCTGATTCTTCTCATATTCCCTATCTGTAGGCAGAATCCTCGTCAGCAGTGAGATGGGGATCAGCCGCTCAGCTGTGCTGGTGGCTGCCTACCTGATGATCTACCACCACATGACTGTTCTGGAGGCTCTGATGACCCTGAGGAAGAAACGTGCCATCTACCCCAACGATGGCTTCCTGAAGCAGCTGAGGGAGCTCAACGAGCAGCTGCTGGAGGAGCGAGAGCTGGAGGCTTCTGGAGATGAGGATGTGACTCCAAGCCAGAGTCCTCTTGCCTATGCAGGGACTTCTTCGAGGCTGTCTGGAGATGGAGACTCAGGGAGCATCAAGGGAGCCAAAGCCCACTCCATCACAGTGGAAGAAGAGGACACCAGCAGTGTTCTGGGTAGTTTTATGAGCTCTTCCTCAGTGGAAAAAACTAGCTGGGTTTCCAAACACTCCACCCTGATCACTGAGGAGGAAGAGGAACAATTATATGAGGAATGGAGGAGGAAACAAGGCCTATCTGCAAAGGAAGCAGGAGCTCACCATGAAAGAAGAACATCTCCAAAGCATCTGGATCAGGAAGAGGAACAATCTGATGAGGATGTGGAACAGAGGATCCATGATTGGCAGCGCAGAAATGAGAAATACCAAATGGCAGGTACAGCCAGGGAGGAGGATGGTGAATGCAGCATGGGAGGAAGACCTTACCCATCAGGCGAATTCAGTGATGTTGAGAGTGTGAGCAGTTTTGAGATCCGAACCCTAAAAAAACAGCTGGAAGCCAGTAGCTTTAGCAGGATGAGAAGGAGCCGCACAGGCTCTGTGTCTTCTGAGAGCACTTGGGACATGTGGAATCAGAGGCTTCTGGAGATTGAGAAAGAAGCTGCTCAGAGGTATCATTCTAGGAATAAAACTTGTGGGGAGAGACGGTCCCCGGATTCGGGAAGAAGGGAGAGGGATGTGGATGAGGAGAGTGTGTTTTCCGACTCCTCCTGTAGCTCCTTCTACAATTTCTGCCAAAAGAACAAGGACAGGTTGACTCCTCTAGAAAGGTGGAAGGTCAAGAGGATCCAGTTTGGATTTCACAAGAAGGATTTAGACCCATCATCTGCACCATCTCCAGCAGAAGATGTCAGCCAGGCAGGTCAGGAGGAAACAGAAGGGAAGAGTTTGTCAGATATTGATCTGACTGCTTACCAGGCTTGGAAAATGAAGCGGCAGAAGAAGGTGGGCAGTGAAAGCAGCAAGGAGGAATTTGTGGAATTTGCCAAAACTGAGGATTCTGCTTCAGCTAAAAAGAAGCAGAGGCGTGTAGAGCTCCTTGAACGTTCAAAGAAAATTTTAGAAGAAAGTCAGTCCATGTGCAGCTGGGAGACAGAGAGTACAATGAGTGGGAGTATTCCCCTGTCAGCTTTCTGGCCTTCAGCATCTTCTGCAAGCGGTGCTGACGATGCAGCTTCTGCCCTGAGCATGCAAACAAATCATTCATCTTTGTCACAGGCCAGGAGTTGTACAGGAGCAATGCCAAATATACCCCTTCCCAATCTCCCAGTTGGCCCAGGTGACACAATATCCATGGCAAGCATTCAGAACTGGATCGCCAATGTGGTCAGTGAAACCATTGCTCAAAAGCAGAATGAAATCCTGATGCTGTCCCGTCCCTCGTCCGCCATGGCCTCCCTGTCAGGAGACCTTGGCAGGCATGCAGATGATGACAAGGTTTCTCTTCTCAGTGCTCAGAGTGGCTCATCCCTCGCTGCCTCCCAGCTCCACCAGCAGGACCTGCACAGGGCTGAGTCTCAGTCTGTGCTGTCCTGCAACACCGCCATGAGCGCCAGGACAGAAAGGACTAGTTCAAACATGAAGATGACCCAGACAAGCAAACCACTGTACAGCCTCTTTGCTGATGATGTTGACCTAAAGAAACTCAGGAGGAAGGAGAAGGAGATGCAAATGGAAATGAGAGAAAAAATGTCAGACTATCAGGTTGAAAAGGTGATCAGAGACAATAAACGCAGCACTTTGTTTAAGAAAAAGGTGACCAAAGCAGAGGAAAATGAAACAGAAGATGACAGAGAGAGTACAACAAACAGTCACAGGCATCCCTTGCAAGCAGATTTTGACAGAACTGATGCAGTCTTTGATCTGTCCAGTCAACCTACAACCTCAGGTGCACCAAAGTCAGAGATAGATACTGATATTACCAAGTGGCTCAATGGCCTAAAAGCAGAAAGAGAACCGCTGTCATATTATGATCAGACTGAGAAAGCTAGAGAGAAATATAGCAGATCATCCAAAGTTAGACAGATGGATTCTGAGACATCTAGTTACAGATTCTGCAGATCCCAAAGAAAAGAGCTAGATAGCTGTTCTTCCTACGAGTCAACAGGAGATTCACTGAGAACCACATCAAGATTTTCCTCTGCTTCTGCAAAAGAGGACAAAAAGATGTACAAGTTCACAAGGTCCAGGGTCAGTGAGAGAAGTTCCAGAGGAAACAGTCCAGAGCACGTTTTCAGCCAGTCACCTGAAGCACCCTTTGACTCCGAATCCCCTGAACCATCTACACAGAGCCGAGTTAGAGCTCATCATGTGGAGGCATGTGAAGAGGAGGCCAGGTCAGACGTGTCAGAATGTGGAGCAAAGAGAAAGTTCACCCAGAGCTTTTCAAAGTCTGAAGAGGATGGAAAGAAGGAGGCAAAAGTGGAGCAAAGTGAAGAAAGGTTTGCATCTAGGCAGGTCTCTCAGTACAGGCGAAGCACGCATAAAGAAGAGGAAGAAGAGATGGATGATGATGCCATTATTGCTGCTTGGAGGAGCCGACTAGAAGAAACTACAGCAAAGCTCCAGCGGAGAAGGGAAGAGTGACCAAGATCAGACTACAGCAACATAAGGAGAGCCACAGAGTACCTGAATCACTCACTCATCATTATATTTTTGATAATCCTTTGTGGTTTGTAGGGCATTTCCTGCAGATACTTCTCTTCTTAATCAAAAGCAATGAAGGGAAGAGGTCAAGTTCTGCAAGTGTTTGTGGTTTGTCAGAAAGAAGATGCTGGTATTAAATGATCAATGTAGGTAGGAACACAATGTTAGAAGCCATTAGGAGCCAGACGATGTTTCCGCAGCAAAAGCAGGTAACGGTGACACCTCAAGTCAAAAGACCAATCACATCCCATTTTGGTTATTTCAATTTCCTAGTGTCATTAAAGACTGGACATGTTTTTTCTAGGATCTTTTTGATCATAAATGGAAGAAGCCAACAGCTTTTTCTGGGAACTTAAAGAATGTTTTTCTCTTAATCAGTTTTACTTTATATGACTGAGAAGATATTACCAGGTAGGCTCCATTTTCTGCACTAGCCTTACAAATGTCTAGAGAAATAAGTTCAGGGGAATACATGTTCTGTTTTACTTTATTAAGTAGCAGAAGCGAAGTGGAATAGTAGAAAAAAGAAGATTCCTCCTGTTCAGAAGTTCAGTGCATTAATGAATGTATTCATTGTTTTCTATTAGATGGAGTCATCTCTGCTCCAGTATGGCTGGTTCCTGCTAATAACTGCAGGTCAACAAAGGAAAAATGCAGTAATATTAACAGCCATCCAAAAATCTTTTTTTGGATGTAGTTAAAGAGATAGAGTTAGGATTAGTGTTAGTGTAGGCTGGATTTCTGAGTATTGACTTCACTTTGGTTTATGTATGCAGCTCAGCTAAGTCAGTGCTTTTGTGTTTATAGTCAGATTAATTTTCAACATGATTGCCTTGAAAGAAAAGAGCAGTACACAAACTGACCTCATAATAAAATTGTTTATTAGTCCATGGGTGTAAGGCATCATGCACCAAAGGAGAAATTGTGTGTCTATGAAGGTGGCACTTGGAAGCTTGTTTTTAGGAGGTAGTGGTAGGTTCAAATGGCATCTTACACTTAAAGTGTTCTTTGCATCCTGAGCTACAGAGGAAGAAGCCCAACCTCCATGGTAACTCTGAGTATTCCAGGTTAAGAGCCTTGGGTCTTTCCATGCCCTGCAGAGCCTTGTGAGATTGTGTGACACAACCCACCAGCTTGCGACAGCATCACTTGTGTGTCTTTCCACACCACAGCACCCAACCCTCACCAGTCAACATCCTCCACCTCTCTCTTATAAGCACACAGGCCAGTTTCTACTGACTTTGACTCTGGAATTATTAGTTCCCTTTTCTGTACAGACTGTATTTTGAACCAACAAAGCCCTCTGGCAGAGCTGAGTCTAAAAGGACAATGGAGGGATGATGCAGTAGCGCTCTCTCACAGGAAGTTTGTCTTTTTCTTGTAATCTCTTCTCCCTCCCACTGCGACGCTTAGAGCTCTCCATTACCATTATGCTAGTACCTCTCCCTATTTTAATTGTGTAATACAGACAGCAAGCTCCACAGGGCAAGGGCCTGCTCTTTGTCCCTGTCTGTATGGCGCTACACACATCAGCAATGCTATCTAAATAATGGTTACTGATAACAAAATGCAGCTGGCAATTTTCCTAAACTTAGAATCATTTCTCTCAACTATAACTCACTGATCAGACATTATCCCTGCTTCTCTGAAGATAAAGATAATTCTTTCTGACAGCCAGGACTGGGGTAAATGATAGCTACTTATTGTCAGGTGAATGGAGTCTCACAATCAGGTGATTAACCAGTAACAAAGGTAGAAGAAATAAGAGAAATAACTTACTTGTGTGGGTTGTTTTGGGGGTTTTTTTAGTAAACTCAGATTACATTTCTGAAATACATAAGGAACATGGTCATGTTGATATTCCAGGCATGCAGAGATCCTCTGAGGTTTATAATGCTCCTCTACTATAAAATCATATCTAATACAATGCATCCCATGTTTCTGCATATTTTGGGGAGTTGTTATTTTAAAGTAGTGAAATTCCAGGCCTTGAACCACATTCTGAGAATTTATATTGAATTTCTGCAGTGTGTGTTAGGATAGGCATTTTCCTCTTTCCTTCATCCCTAGTAAAGTTGCTCCGCATATACACTCTACATAGACATATATGGAGCTTGCTTTAATTTCATCCTAGAAAAGGTCTTAAGTTTTGATGGATCAAAGCTGAAGTGTGCAATACCTTCTGTCACTGAATTTACTTTTTTATCAAAGGCTGGTTCCCTCTGAAAAATCCCTCTCCTGTATCCTGTGCCTGGATGTTCCCAGCAGACAAGCCTGTCCTCTGCAGTACTGTAGGGGGCATCTCGCGCTGTAAAAGACGAGCAGTAGATGATGTAGTAATTGGTTTCATTTCGCACTGTACAGCACAGCCTTTGTTTGGGCAGCATTTTGATTTAAACACTAATCTAGGTCTGCTGCACAAATAAATTATTCAAGACTGAGGGGCAGAATATGGTTCTGTAACAAGTCTGAGCCAGACCGTCCTGATAGCGAGTTTTGACCCTTGTGAGAAAGGGTTAAGTGGGTTCTGCTGACTCATTGAGGTAGGTGGCTTATTAGTTCACTTGTGTAAAAGGGAGATAAAAATGGTTTGCTGGAGAGAGGCCATCTAAGACGCTGGCTGGGCAGCCATGAGGGAGAAGCCTTAGAAATAGCTGAACTTTATTTTCTTATTGCTTATATCCTTGTTAATAAAGCCAAACCCCCAAAGCAATAAGGGGGTGGGGATCATTTTTGACTCCGTGCAGTATATGGCCAGTGCTTGAAAGCAAGATGGGAAAGGCTCCAGCTCACAGGTATAAATTACATGAAACAGTGACATAAAGACCTTGCATGGTGAAAATATTAAAGCATTCAGTCATAAGACCAATAACCAGGAGAGACAGAAATGGAGGGGTTGAAGGCAGGCTAGAAAGTCAGGTTTTAAGATGAGAATTTAGAAAGGAGATAAGGAATTGCTGAAAGGGGAGAGGTCTGCACAGATTGTTTCAGGTGACCAGAGCTGCAGAGTGAATGGCTTTTCAGCAATGACACCAGTCTGACAGTAGATTAAAAGAGTAAATAAGCACCCAAATTTATCTAGGAAGGATTTTTCAGCAAAGATGCACTGGGACTGATATTTTTTCTCCCTCTCAGCTTGCTGCTATAGGCAGGAGGGGCTTTTTTGATATGGTATACTGGAAGGTGAAAGTGCAAGGAGCATCCATACGGTCAGTTAAGAATATAAACACAAGGACATAAGAAAGGCTGTATGGGGTCAGACCAAAGGTCCATCTGGCTCAATATCCTGTCTCTGATAGAGAACAGCAGCGAATACCTAGGGAAGAATATATACAGTGATAAAAGTGTTATTTCCCCAGCATGATCTTCCAGCTTCTAATAATTTGCAACTCAAGGACTTCCTAAGCCAGGTGTGATATTTTTGTATTTAATAGTCCTTAATAGATTTTCCTTCTATGGAAGTGCCTAGTAATTTTTGAGTTATAACCACTATAGCCTCGTACCTGCTAGCCTCCATAACCTCTTGTAGCAAGAAGTCCCACAAGTTACTGTACACAAAATGCTAAGGCATCTTCTTTCTGCCTGTTCTTAACCCTCTGCCCACTACCCTTCAATGCCAATGTAGTATCTGTTTAGTATCTACATGTCCCATGAGATTTTACCCCCTCTTCTGTTGTTATGTCCCATCCTTAGGTCTCTGGTTTTCTGCCTGAGTTACTTATTCCTCATATAGGGGCTGCCCTATGTCTCTTCATTATCCTGGCCATTCTTCTCTGAACCCTTTCTAGTTCTGCTTTGTCATGTTTGAGATGAGGGACCAAATCCTCACGCAGTATCCAGGGTGCTTATCCTATGGTATTGACCTTTTCTTTCTCTTTCCTATTCCTTCTCTATTGACTCCTAACAGTCAGCATGTTTCTTCAGCTGTTGCTGAGCACCAGAGTGATGTTTTCATAGAACTATTTATTATATATACCAAATCTCGTTGGATGGCAGTGGTCAACTCTGAGATCATAATTTTATGTTACATTTTCTTATTTGTAATGTTTTACATTTATTAGCCTTGAATTTCATCTTCCATCTTAGTTCTCAGTCTCTCTGTCACATTAAATCTTTCTGCATTTTTCCACAGCCATCCTCCCATTTCTACTACTGTATCCTTAATGTCCTTTGAACAAAGTAGAAACTCAGAGGGTATGGGAAGCAAAGAAGTTAAGGAGGGATAGATGAGAGAAAAACCCATTTGATGTTGGTCTGCTTGAAGTAAGAAATAAGAAAGTGATGGAAGAGCCAGGTGATAAATGTTCAAAAAGAGATCTGAAGACAATAGGAAAATTAAGAAGGGGACCTAGAGTAGTCAGAGACAGGAAGATATGAATGTAAGCCAAAGAGGCTAATACAAAATATTAATTTGTTTAGATGTATCAAAGTCTGGGAAAAGGTTGGGAGGCAACATCTGTGGGAAGAAAGGAGATTTAAAAAGTTACAGGTCTGTGAGAAATGTGAAGGGGACTGGGAGAAATGGAAAGAGTGAGAGACATTAGTGGGACACCAATGATAAAATGACATCGGTGCTGGATTGGGAATTCAATGTGGTACAAGCAAGTTTGAAGGAAGCGGAAGTGTGCCAGAAATATGTTATTCCTTCTGTGAGAGCTGCATTTTGCATTGTAATACTGATAGCTGTGGGGCCATGGCCCATTTCCCCCATCTAGGAATTTCAGGACAATGTGATTTATTGCATGCAGCACTAGCTTAGACTGGATAATTTTAAAAGGAGTTTAGCACCATTTCCTTCCTTTACAGCTCCTTGAGAAATGCTTACACATTAGCTGTGGTGGAGAGCTAGGTGAATTATGAGACAAAAAGTTTTATTTGAGGAGGTTATGTTGCATTGCCTGCCTTTCCTTAAAGGGTATAGCTGGAATACATTAAATATTGACATTATAATGTGAAAACACAATATCCATGACCTTCCTAAATTTATAGACAATCCAACAAAGGTACTGAAAGCATGTGATTAATATAGTCTAGGGCTTGGAAACAGACACTGCATACTCATGTAATCCAGCAAAATCTCTTTGAGAGCTATCTACCTATTATCTGGAATTTCACTTGTCATGTAGAAAAATGAAAGTGGGTCAAATCTCTGGCTGTTCTAATTGTGAAGAAAACTTCCAGAATTGGAAGTATGTGTAACAAATAAACTGTTCTCTAGAGAGGTGAGAGCATAGGTTTAAACAGTGTGTGAATTGCCCCAGTCATTTCAGCAAGGTTCTAACATATTTGCCCAGAAGTAATAATTTAAATGCCAATAGTATTTATCATCCTGTACTTCATGTAATAAATTGAGAAAGGTTCAAAGTGCATGTATTTAGGTTGTGTATTGCCAATACCAGCATAATCTGCTTAAATGAACACCCTGTCATTGTGGTTGGTTTTGTTGTTTTCTGGAGTTGTGGGGTGGGTTTTTTTTGCTTGTTTGTTTTCTGGGTTTTTTTTTGCTTAGGCTGCCTTTAGTTCTTTGGTACATTTCAACATATTCAGGAGCTGATTTCATGTTGTTTCTCTCTATCCTCCTGTTACTACCACTCAGTAGCTTCTAAGCTTGGTGTTTTTTTCCTGTGACTGCTGTTCCTCTGCCACAGGGTGCAGATACACACAAAACCACACAAAGATATAAAGAGAAAACATCATTTGTGACTTATAAAAGCAGTCAACAATATTAATTCAGTTCTTCCTAGGACTATCCAAGTGTGGTGATGTGAAAAGTGTCTTAGAGAGCAGGAGAAGGGACATCCTGTTTGTGCTTTGAACCTTCCCCTCTGGATTGCATTTCATTTTTATTTGCATGTATCTTTAAAACAGACAATTTTAATCCTTACACAAGAGCATAACTGCTTCCATATCTGATTCATATCTGCAGATAGACTGGTTTACTTTTAGTTGTGTGCCCAGGAAGACACAAATGTGTATAAAAGAAAACTAGCTTCATTGTTAACTATGAAGAGAACAACGTCTCTACATAATCAATCAATCAATCAATCAATCAATCAATCACTTTTTTTTTTCCAGTGCACCCTTCATGCCAACATGCCTGAATGCTTTATGGTCATTAAATTAAATCAAAGAACACACCACAGAACGGACAAGGCCAGATCAATAAATCTTAAAACCTGATTCAAACTTACCAAGGACTCTGCACAAGTAACCATGACAGGAAGGATGACTCTAGTCAGGAGGGCATGTGTGTGGGCATAAAGCTGAAACAAGACTTAGGTGATAGTAATTAAAAGACAGGAACATTTAAAGGAACTGTAATTTTTATAGCATCAACCAACTGCCAACAGCATCAATGTGCAGATTAATGTCTTAAGTGTATTTTTGGATTTGTGAGTGATACAAGAAAATAACGATTGTGGCAAGAACTTTTTACAACTTGCTACAGCTGTGTGCTTCAGGACACCTCTTGCCTAATTTAAAGACCTGCCTATTTGTGATCTCTCCATTTAATTATTGCAGGGCACCATGTTAAAGAAAGATGCAGTAAACATCAGCTGGCAATTACAGCAGTATGACTGCTCTGTTTTCATGGACAACCCCAGCAATTTGATCTTTGGAATGACTCCATGCAGAGCTCAGATCCAGTCAGAAGTCATCCATTAGTTGGGTAGAATATTTCTCCCTCCTTGCTTGAGAGGAAGGCTTTATGAAACTGCAATACTTTTTATGAAACTGCCAAATAATGGGGAGCTTTGTATATTTTGCTCATCAAAATATCCCAGTAGCTGTCACAACCTATGAAGGTTCATTCCCAAAGCACATAAAATGACCACAGGCCTGACTACATTCAAAACTAAAAGCAAACCCCAGTTCTTCAACTTAAACTTCCCTCCCTCAATAATTTTGAGGCATGTGCTTCTCAGTCTGTGAATTGGATCAAAAGTATTGCCTAGAGGCAAAGGGTCAGAGGAGATTCCACTTATGAAAAACAGGAGGCCCTCAAAAGGGTGCAACCTCAGTTGCTGAACAGACACCACGAATAGGATGGATAAAAGCCCACATGAGACTGGTATGTGAGCAAGCTGAAGCTGACAGTTGCCCCTCAGGAATACAGTATAAAGCTTTCAGTTCTGCAGGAGATGTGATCTGAAAGTCTGCTTCCTGGAAGCAATCGCACCTGAACTGTTGCATGGTGCTGCAGTTGCATAATTTAATAGTTGTCACGTTTCATCCCAAGGTGAGTGTTCTTGGTGATAGTGTACATAAAAAATTTGTATGTCATTAGGGATGAAAGGGTCTATGCCAGACAAGGTCAGATATTATCTTCATGACTGGCAGAAGAGGTCCATATTAAAACAAAAAAGGTGTTTGATTTCCTTTTGAATGTGGGCAGATGATTCAGACCCACGTGCCCTTCATATGCTCTGTCTCTCCCCTTCCTATCTCCTTTCTTTTGAAACAGATTTAAGTCCATCTACTTTTATATTTTCAAACAAAACCCATAAAAGGGCCATAAATATCATGACTCGCTAAAATGAAAGCTGTTTTCTTCTTCTCCCAGGAGACTCCTGCCTGAGAGAGAGACAGAAAGAGTTCACCTCTTTGAAAATTTCCTCCTCTGTCGAAGTAAAGCTGGTATCTAAAAGCAGCCTTCAAGGCTTTGTTCTTATCATCTTGACCTGGCTTTGTACTGGCTTCTCTCTGTATTGCTTGTGGAAGTGTGAAGGACAGGGCTAGGGGAAGGAGTTTTGGCTATCACTGGCAGAGCAAGGGTCATGCTTGGAAAGGGTTTTCATTGTGGTTTCAGAAAACATTATAAACTCAGCGCACTGGCAGAAAGAATGAAGAAACTCATTCCCCTCCTGGATCAGACCAGTGATCCACCCCTTGTGTCTCTGATGTTGGCCAGAACCAGATTCACCTCAGAAAGTATAAAGAAAGTTTAAGTGGGTAATTATGGAATAACCTGACCTAAGTAAAATTTTCTCCCCTCCTGGCCCAAAGCCTTCCTTCATCTCTCCTCCTTGGTTAGAGTTCAACTCTATGCCCTGAAGCATGACGGCTTCTCTCTCTCCCAAACCACTTTTCATCCCAGCCTGTCTCATGTAACTGCCTATGACAGTGATGGGATGTATAGGTCTTGTCCATTGAGAGTCTGTGACAGATCATAGCCTTATTGGAAAGAGAGGCAGAGAGGCTGAAGAGAAGGTGAGGGAGGAGAGCATAAACTCAGATGAAATATCCATCAGGAAGATGGAAAGAAGAGTGAGTGCCTGGGAAACTAATTGCTGCCTGCTGATCTGGGCTGTGGAGATAGCTTGCAGGTGAGCATTTTTGCTTTTCAGAGATTTCAGCCTGGAGCACGCTAGGAAAGTCAACTCTTGGTTGAAACTACTGTTCATCAATATTTCCCTATATATATCTATATATATATTTTTTTTTTTTAAGCTGTAGAAGTATGACAGGAATCCTGAGAAAATTATTCCATTATAATCTAAGGGAGCTTTTTCTTCCACCAAAGTTCACTACTCATTTCTAAAAAGATATTGGCGTAATTTGGGGCTCTTAGACACTGAAAATGGATGAAAATCAGGCTATTTTTCTACTGCCCAGAAATGATTTAGGAATCCAAAGTCAGATATTCCTGCCTAGGTATCATACAGAGATGGCTGCTCATAATCCTGAGTTGAGCAAAGCCCAGCTTCTGTGGATTTGTTTTGCCATCACATAGGGCATGAGAACATTCATGTGACACAATGCCAGATGCCCCAAGGTGAGGATTAGAATTGTCCAGCATGTGAAGAGTCTTGACTTTTTAGACATTGTCAACATTATTGCAGGTGATAGCACTATACCACAAAAAGCATTAACAAAGTTCCAGGGAATGCTTAAATGTACTTTCTAGATGGACACTTTCAGTTGTATGCAGGTTGAATGACAGCTTTCACTTACTTGTCCAGGAGTTCAACAATTCCTAGGGAGAGGGAAAGAAGATCTAGGTTTTGGATCATACCCAAGTAATGATTAATTTCACTCCCACAGTATCCACTGTTTCCCATATTCCTTTCCCTCAAAAGTGTAGCAAACGAATCTGGAGGTTTCCAAGTGATGGGTGTTGAAATCACACCCAATCTCCTGGATACAACACTGGGGTGTTCAAAGCATCCTGCTGGTGTTGGCTGAGCATAGGAGATTGTTCATTAAGAAAAATGACTGCATCATTCATACTGGGAACAGCTGCAGTGAGCAGCTCAGTGGCAGTGTTCAAGGCTTTGTAATCTCCTGTTAGTTGCCACTTGCCATTAGATTTTTTTACTGGCCATAAAGGAGAACTGTAGGGGAAAGGAGACGTGACAATAATTCCCTGTTCTTCTAGCTCCTTTATCAATTCAGTAACAGGACAAATAGCACCAGAAGGTAATGTGTATTGTGGAATAATAACTGCCTTACTGTGGAGTAAAGGAGCAGCTGTTTGCAACAGATTAGCAGTCAGAGATGCATCTGTAGGAGATAAACTCGGGGGCAGAAAGGGTGATGTCCCTATTTCCCATTTTCCCCACAACTGACCCTTCAATACATCCATGCCCAGTATATTAAGGGCTCCCAAAAGTAAGGTCAGGTGGATTGTCTGTCCCTTAGACAGAATCAGCTTTACCCTGACCAGACTGTGGTTGGTGGGTTTCCCATTATGGCCTGCAATAGAAACTTGACTGCTTGCAAAGCAGAGGTTGCCCTTTTTAAGGTTGTCCTTACCTACCACGGGTATCTGGATTCCTGTGTCAGTGAGGAATGTTGTAAGGTAGGGATGGATCATTTTTACTTGGGACCATTGTCTTGGGACTGGGATCCTCAGCAGTGGGAGTAGCACCCACCTTAGTTTCCTAAATATCCAGTCTAGGTTTAGTGCTGGTAGGTTTGGATATATCCCTGAGCTCACTGCACTTGCATGCTCTATCCCTTTGAACCATATGGTGTCACCCCATCTCCAAACACAAATCCCAGAGGGTTATGAGAAGTAAATGAGGAAAACTTGTCCATTGCCACAAAAGGAAATTTGGCATCTCAGAGACAGCTCCTTCTCTAAACACATTTTCCATCATCTTTTACACTCAGTAGTAACTGACCACGCTTCTGAATTTCCTCTTTTGTCTTTCATATGGAGACAGGCTGGCTCTTTTATATTTTCTCTAGCTGAGGATCTCCCTTGGTTTTTACCCTCTGGGATGTGTAGTGGTAAACCTGCCAGCCTACACTGAAGGACCTCTTGGAGAGTAATACCATTTAAACTTATCTTAATGGCTAAATGCTGAAGATTCCCACACCCCCTCAGTTTCCATTAGACATACATTAGAAGTGTGCAGGCTCCCAAATCACCTCCCAAGGATGCAGTTCTGCTGAGAGGGGTTGTTAAGCTCCTGGGCAAGGGGTGCTGGTCCTTCTAATTCAGCTAAAATCACTGTTTTCTCCATGGCTGCATAAAGGCCCTTTAGTTCTTCCCAGCCACCTATCCTGCCTACCTGGCTCTGCTTCAATCCAGTACTGCTGATCCCAGCACACATCAGGCCTTCGCATGAGCCAGGCTGGCCAATCTAGGAGCCTGAGTCACAGAAAGGACAGGGTCTTAAGCAAAAAAGCAAAAGCAAACAAAAGGGGTTGGTGTTGTTATTTATCAGGAAATGTAGTGATAGGAAGTGGGGTAACCATTTTAAACTGAAAAATAGTGGATTTATATTAAATAGTGGGGTAGATTTATATTAAATAGTGGGAAGAAATTCCTTACTGTGAGGGTGGTAAGACCCTGGCACAGACTGTCCAGGGAAGCTGTGGATGCCCCATGCCTGGAAGTGTTCAAGGCCAGGTTGGATGGGGCTCTGAGCAACCTGGTCTAGTGGAAGGTGTCCCTGCCCATGGCAGGGGGCTTGGAACTGGATGATATTTATGGTCATTTCGAACCCAAAACATTCTATGATTCTATGACTGTTTTCTTCTAATCCACTTACACAGTGCCACTGCCTGGTATGTATAGGGTGATAAGAATATTATTTCACTGAACTGACCTTATACATGTGTCTGCAGCTTGGTCTGATGATGCTTACACACTGTAAAATAATCCCTTATTTCTGTGGCAAATCCTTCTTCTGTCAACAATTAAGTACCCTTTAAAATTCCATTTTTTGGCTATGTTTACAACAACATGGCTATTACAAGTGCACAGAAAATAACTTGCCTAATATTTTTCCTAGCCACCTTTCTCCTTGTCTCTCCTTCAGTTATGAATGCCTTGGAGAAGAGATCATTCTTGCTTAGTGCCTGAAAATGCCTTAGCTTCTAGGGGGAGCTACAGTAAATAAAAAAATTATGCTGGATTCTATTTTCACTAAAAGAAAAAAAGAAAGGCATGTTATAACCCTGATTTGGTGTGATTATACTGTAAATAGGCCATAAACAGTCAAAGGGAAAATAACCCACAATATTCACACCTTTGAGAGACTGTGAGGTGGTAATCGCTATTCTTCCCTGCTGTTCAAAATATTTTCCAAGTGTCCTCCAAACTGCATTGGCAGCAGAATGTGGCCCAATTCAAGGGCTTTAATGCTACTGCTAAGTAGAAATGATTTTTGTCCTCGAAATTTTCAGTGAAATAGTCTGTATTTTGCAAAAAAAACCCATAGCTATTCATTGCAAAAGCACAGAGAAAAAAAGGCAGAGACCATCAGAAATCTTTCTGACAAGACAATTCCATGTTTTTTAAAAAAATTGTCCAATTAAGGGAAGAGTACAAATGTTGAATTTCAAAAATAGGCATGTTCCATCTGAAGGTGCCAGAGAATTTCAGTGTCGCATGCTGAAGTTAATAGGGAGCATAACGTGGTGCATATCTACTTTATACATGGGGAAACAGGAACAGAGATTTGTCTTCAGCTTTTTTTTTCACTTTTCCCCAAGAACTGTTGCACTTTCCATGCCACACACAGAACTGGCATTTTAAACTGGTGGTATATCTTACCTTTAAGACCACAACCCTTCTTTACAAGCAGCATGGCTACCTCTGCCTGTCACAATGCTACAGAAGAGCTCTGCCAGAGAACCATTCCAAAACCTTGCAGGGAGATGCTGTGCTTTTCCTGCTCTTTGTGGTGAGAATCTTTTTCATCTTATATCCATGCCCATACTCAACGCATTAAAATATTTCACCTTTATGACCTATTATTTCTCAGCATCCTTTTGGGCTGATAGATAGCTAAGGATATAGATATTTACTGTCACTATACTAATATCCAGAGGTCTTAACTAGCACCAGGACCCCACTGCAGCATGTACAGCATGCAGCACAATTCTAGATATTCTCGCCCTAAAAGACTTGCAAGTTAAATGAATGAAACAGACACAGGCTGGGAGAAAGAGATTGCATCTGTCAGTGTGTTTGAGACCCAGAAACTGAGCCCAGTGTTGTACATGGATACTGCAGCAGCAGAAGCCTGCTGGAAATTTCAAAAGATAGGGCTAAATTCATCTTGCTAACAAACATTCTCCATGAGCAATCACTTACCTCTCTGTGGCACAATTAAACACTCACTGGCCTCCAGAGAGCACAAGCACAACTTTCTAAACTGGTGATTAAGGCCTTTGCCTGTGAGGGGCAGACATATGTTTCAGGCCATTTTCCAGACAGTGTGTGATGTGAAAGAGTGTAGCATTCATCAGTGCAGGCTTTTCCCCTCCCAAGTCATGGCTCCTGGCTGCTACCTTGCAAAGCAGCAGTGCTATGCCTTTTTGGCCCAAAGAATTAAATAACCATTTCAAAAGGAAATGGTTGATTTGGGACTCTTTAACAGAATAATCAACAGCACAGGGAAAGAGCCTGACACTTCCTTGGACCCAGATTCAGGTTCTCTGAGCGAATTAAAATGCTGTCTTCTGAGATGGTGTTAACACTGAGCTACTGAGTTGAAAAAGGCCCCTCTCTGCCTTTTGTCACCTGCTGCTTATGGGCTATCTTGTCTGTGGATAAGTCTGGCTTTAGAACCGAAGGTAACTTCAGGTTTGTGAGCACAGGCCGGGGAGAAATTCCTCACTGCAGTTTCATATTTATCCATCATAACCTGGTGTAATTGCAGACTGTCCCTAAAATATGCTGCAATGAATTTTACAGTGCTTCAATCATCTTTTGGATCTGGGTCACACTGATGGTACAGGTGGTTTCAAATATAAATACAGGCCATCACATGGGTGGGACATACATTCCTGGCAAAACCAGCAGCTTTACCTATGTTTTTTTGTTTGAGAAGTGATTCGGAAACAATCAGATTGGTTCTGGCTCTGTGTGGCAGATTGCACTTGAGCATGCAGCAGCCTCCTAGCCAGCAGAAAGCTGGGCTAAATCACCCACTGGAAGTACAAGCCTGCTTTAGCATTTAACATTTCCTTAGCATTTAACAGTGAAACTCAGCAAAACGAAAGCTTTTATTTTTGCTTTGTCCTAGGCTCAAAGGCTCCCAAGGCTCAAAAGATTGCAAATGCCTCTGGAGTATCAAAGCTTCAAATCCAATGTAGCCTGGCTATTATTCCCTTCAGCCGTGAGCATGGGCAGTAACAGAGATGGGATGAATGCTCCCCATCTAGATAATTTAAAACCTGTGTTTAGCATTAATTCTGTCAGTTTGGAAAGCAGGCAGCTGTCAACACAGGGCGATGCAATGCCCTGTGCTTCTGCCGGACTTGCCCATGGTAAGAGACCATCGTGTGTGCTTGCTGGAATGGGAGGGGTTTCGGTGAGATTAGCAAACGGGCAGAAGAACCTGCTCTGAGGGAAAGGTCTTGCCAAGATTTATGCATGCAGTGACAGGATCAGAAAGACATTGCATGTGGCACATTACAATGGACACACTACAAGTCTTCCTATTCCTTTATTCTACCATATGGACTGAGTTACATACTGTGAAAATCATGTTCCCTTGCATGAAGGAGCAGAATAAAATACTATTTGGTTTAAACTTATTGCTGCTTGTAAATGTAAATTAAATCTGTTCTCCTTCAAATTTCTTTTGTTCTGCTGTTTTTATCTTTGTGGAAATTTTCTTTGGTGACTCCTCTGTTGCTCTCAGCCTGGACCTTACAGGTGAAAATCATGAAACCCTTCTGAAGTTACAAGCTCTAGGAACACGTCCTTGGCTGGAGGCAACATGGACTTACAGAACCCCAACCAGAGTGCACTGGTACACCAGCTTTTCCTTCCTTACTCTATGCAATTATCTGGGGGAAAGTTCTCTAGGCCAGCAAAACTATATTCATAATATCCACTATTTAAACCTCTCACTTGGATTCCTTCCTTGCAGTGAGAACTGACATACTGTCAAAGTCGACAGCACTATGCCAGAAGACCTGGCTTTTCCTTTCCTCCCATCTGCAGAGCTTGGCTGCTCCCATTATATGAACCCTTCCTCACTCCTTCCCCTAATAAAATCTCCATGCTTCACATGCTCCCTCAGCCTCCCTTTGATTCGTGCTCCCAGAGTCTTCCTCGCTGCTGACGTCGGGAGCATGCACAGCTCTGTAATTTCCCGACAGCCCTTTTCAAACACTGCCTTTTAATCAGGTGCTCTGTTTTACCAGCACTTCCTTCTCTCACTGAACGCCTTTGAAGCGAGGCTGCCAACACTGGTGGGGTTCCTTCTCCACTGCCCTTTTTTGTTGTTTCCATACAGAATTCTAGGATAGAATTTTGTAGCTTTTTAGATGCTCTGATTTTTTTTTCATTTTTTTTCTGTGTTGTGATCCTAATTTCCTTCAGGATTTCTTCTTCCTCTCCTGGGAAATTTGTCTCTATTTCTGGCATCTGTCCTTCCTAACCCTTCCCACGTTTCTTCCCTTCTAAAGACAGGGGAAAAGAATCCATTTAATATTTTTCTGTAGTAACGTCTATCTCATCTGTCAATAAATTACCCTTTGCCATCTCTGGGAGACCCCTTTGTCTCCCTTCACTGACCTTATTCTGTACCTTGCCTGTTTTTTTTTAAGGGAGGATGCAATATCCCTGGGCTGTCATTCCATGAAGAACAGCTGTCATTCCTCCCATAGTGTATGCGTATGTGTTTGAGGAGGGAGGGGAAAGGGAGGGGGGAATTAGGGGAGGATGGGGTTCTGCTGTTGGGAAATATGATGATCCTATTCAGAGTGGTAAATGTTTTTTCATTCATGATATTCCGCTGCTTTTCTGTCTTTTTCTTCAGTGGTTTTAGACATTCATTTTCTTATTTATCTAACACTCATTTATCTGACATATATTAAACATCTTTTATTATTTAATAAACATCTTTTATGTTTATTAAACATCTTTTTTAAACTCATTATGCATGCATTTTATAAATGTCTAATTTCTGCACAGTCTCTGCAACTGTGAGTGCTATCTCACCGTCAGAGCTGCAGTCTAATACTACCGAGGTGGATTCAGAAAGCATTATCTGTGGCTAAAAAACATGACTGTTCCATATATTTTCAGTGTTACAAACTGAAATGCTCACTGAGAGGGTTAAAGAGCATGATACAGTCCTGCATGTAACTAGCTAGCTGTGCAGACCCGCAGAAGGAAGAGACACATCCATGAATCCAGCAATTCCTGCCCTGTCCTTACTCCTTGTGTTTTTTGAAGCACTGCAGACTCCCAGATAACTCATCATGGAGCATTCCCTGTGTTTTTCATGTTCCAAGGGCTTTGTGCATTGCACAGGTATAAGCTCCTTTCTTCCTGTTGCTGTTCCCATACACAATCTAACCATAAATTAGTACAGTCTGAAAAAGCAAATATTAGTTTCAATCAAATTCTACCAACGTATTTTAAGAAACAAAGGAAGTAAGTCCACCAAAGATGCTCTCACCTCTGTACCTTCTGGCAATTACACTTCTTAATGCTTTTATTTTTTCAATATGGGCGTGAAATAAGGAAATGCAGTTATTATCTATGGTGTGCATAGAAACCCACAAAAGCGACCTCAAGGCACGAGACACAGCACGTGCTGGGGCCCTTATTCTCTGAGTACCCAAGTCAAAAACCTGGTGAAACACACTGAGTCTTGTTTGATCCAGCCTTGGGGTTTCCTTTGTTTGGAAACCAGCAACAGACACTATGTTTGTGTCACAGTCCAGGTCCAGACATGGCCTCTGGACCTGTGAGCTCAGAGGTGTTCCAAAGGCCCAGATTAGCAACACTGAAGAACTTAAGACAAAGTCAAAAAGAATGTCGGGATGCAACATACACACCAAGCTCCTCACTTCCTTGTCCTGTACTAGCAGGACATCAGCAGAACATCTTTTCTCTTAAAAGCACTATAGTACTTGTTTTACAACTCCTTTGTGATTGATGTCCACTCTGGCCCTTTCTCTCTCATCTGATGGCTCTGGCAGTCCCTGCTCGATTTAGCCATCCCAGCTGAAAAGGTAACCCATCTCGTCAGCTAGAAGTAATAAATTCTTTAGCCACCACAGCAAAATACGTTGATATGATCTTGAATTAAATCACTCATGTCTGAAGTTCTCAGTCCAGGATATCACAGTAAATTGGTATCAGCTGAAATCAGATTTACATTAGTAAATGTATCAGGTTATGAGCTGAACAGTTTGCACTGGCCACACCACTCATTCAGCCACCTGATCTTTGGGATAACTACCTCTTGTACCTTAGTAATGCAGCCAGCTGAACAGTGTTATTTTAAACTTCTCCAGGAGGAATCACTGGGGCTTGGGAACCAGAGCCTTTACTGCCCTAGAAACAATCTGTGCCCTCAAGGACTAAGGCTCTGTCTGCATATGGAAATCAGGTTTTCAAATGTATTCAAATGTTTATAATAACAACCTTGCTCCAGCACCAGCAAGAAGGTGTGGAATCTACTGAAGAATGGCTCTTAGCTACTGCCATCTTCAGGACTACCCCATGTTAATTATTCAGATCTCTTGTAAAAAGACACCTGTGGCAATTGGCAGAGTATCTGCACAAACATGAGCAGCCTTGAGGCTGAGAAACTGTTAAATAGCCTCAGTAATAGAATATTAAAACCTTGATGATGAGGAGCGTGGGTGGAATAATTGTCTGCTCAGAAAGAGGCGCCTTTTTCTCATTCTATTCCTGTTGTTGAATCCTTATCTCCTGGACAAATAAAAACAAACTCTCCAGTTATTGTTCTCGTTCACCTTTTGACTCTTGATTAGATTTACTGCAGATACATCCCTTTGGCAATGAAAATGGAATCAACACATTTCTGATGCACTCCAGTGGAATTCTCAGCCCCTGCTCCACCCTCAGACCACAAAGGTCCTCGTTTTCTGAATGGTGGCTAATTACCTGTCCTTTCAGCTCATGGATGAGATACAACTTTCAGAGAGATCACTTGCCCTGATTAACAGACTGTTCTGTTTCACTTTGAATCTTTGTCTTATTTTTAGTCCTCGGCGCTTGGAGCCAAACCTGATACCTTTCTGAAGACAGAAACTCACGGTGATACAAGCTGCCTTGCTCAGGCTGTTTCTCCTTTCTATATTTTTCAGTGTTTTCCCAGATGAGGCCCCAGGATTATTGCAAACGAGTCCCAGGAAGAAATGCTGCGCAATTAGGCGAAAAGAAACTCGAAGGAAAAAAGGAGTAGAGCCAGCAAATTGCTTGAGATAACAATCTCCCCCCACCCGTGTGTCTCTGTAACTAAGAGGATTAGCTGAACTTTCTGTGTCACACCAAAACTGACAATAAGCAACAGTGACTTCCCCCCGCTGGCACTTGTACCTTCACATGTTTCATTTTCTTGCCCACACTACTGCCTTGCCCCTTGCTGATTGTATGACAAACTTGGGGATGAACATGATGGCTCTTTCCTTTCCTTTAAGATTTATGACTCAAAGCCAAATAAAACCCAACTCAAGTTATTACATGCTCTGTTTCCTCCTAACAACAACTCACTTTTAACAGTGTAAGCTAAGCAAGGAAACATGGAAATATGGTCTCCTTGATCTCACCTGATCTATCTGCTGCTAGAGATGCAAACAGCAGCCTCAGGTCTGCCAACACAGGAGCGGGCATAAAAACGTCTCTTGGGAGCAGGACCAAACGTCTGGAATATATAAAGAAGAAGTCCCATCAAAATTCCAAGTAACTGAGGTTCTGTGTAGATACAGCACTGCCAGCAAGGTGCTGAATGTTTATTTCAAGTTAAGATTTATCATTCTGTGGTAGGAGGACTACCTAGGGTAGTCTTGCAGTGAAAGGAAATGAACTTTGTTAAAGGACTCTGTTGCCAGTTATGGAATCAGCCCTATGTTCCTCTGACAGTGGTGTACACATGATGAAAAGAATATGGTTTGTGGCTGAAGATGATCAAACATCAAATAATTCCAGTTTCTAAAGTAAACTAATTCCTTTTGCTGATCTGTGTAGAACATTCTAAACCTGGTGAACAACTCCTTTCCCTGAGCTTGCCAGAGAATTTGTACAGAGACACAAAGTTCTATGAGACAAGGCAAAGGAGGAGCATTCTCCCACCTGCCCATGCTCCCTCCCTTCTCTTCCCTGTGTTTCCACAGAAGACCACAGCAGAAGGTGGTGGAAATCCAAAAGATTAATGACTCTGATACCTGAAGGGCTGCACGCAGGCACAGGGACTAAGTAAGCACCTGTGCCACAGTGAAGAAGGAACTTGAAAGTAAGAAGGAGGCAGGAGAAGTAGAAATTATTTCACACTAATGTCAAGCAGATACCAAGACACAAAAAGGGAATGTTGTGATAAAACAAATTGGGATGTGGGACTCGGGTGATCACCACCAGCATAAGGACTGAGAGGAAATGCTGACACAGCAAAATCTGCAGGAAGCGTTAGGGTTGGGTCATAAAATGCATGGGACTTGCCAGTTCTTGTAAAACATATACTGAACTAGACATCTGTGCTGTGTGCCCTCTCATTGCTACACAACTGCCTGGACCTAAATTAAATCACTATGGCACTTCTGCCATGTTAAACGGTGCGAGCAGGTACTCTCAGGCCACATAAATTCAGTGAAGTAGTGTTTTGGGTGTCCCTGTACAGCTTTATTTGTGATCAAAGGGTATGGTGTTGTGGGGGAGAAATACTTCCAGACAGATTTAGACTTTCACTCCAAAATCTGTTCAGACTGAGGCATTGTAAAAACTGCCCGGTGTATTGCCATGGGGCAAGACTGCCTTGTCACTCTGTAGCAACCCCTGTCTCGCCTATATGGAGCAGCAGTTTTAGTTCAAAGGGATCCAGGTCCATTCTCTTTCCCCATTTACATGAAATGGGACTAGAGTGGAGCGTGGCAGCCTATTAACAGTGCCCCACAGCACTGCAAGAGTTCTGCCTAGAGAGTGAAGGACACCGTGTCCAATTGAAATTACAGAGGAATTTGGGGTAGGCAGAATGTAATTACACAATTGAAATTTAAACTGTGAAATTAAAAGGAAATATTCAAGGATGAAGGGGCAGAGAGAATCCCTAATCTCCAGCCAGGCTAGGCTGTGTGACAGAAAAGTCCCTTTCTGAAGAGGGAATAAGCAAAGAGCTGTCCTGGAAGAAAGGGAGGTAGAGAATAAAGACAATGTTTTCAAAAGCACCCTAACTCCAGCTGTGTGTTTGTTTCATAGGCTATGTCTATTCTACAGAAAACCTTGCGGTTGCTAAAAGGCATCAGATGTGTCCCTCTTGGCCCCCTCTTCACTGAGGTCAAAAACAATTTGGTTCCTCATGTAAGCTGCACCAAAGCATTCCCAAGGTCTACAGCAGAAAGTGTGCTGTACAACTGGTCAAAAAAAAAGGAGTTCAGCCCTGGCATTCATATAGGTACAAACCAGAATTTGCCCTTCTACCCGAGTTTGTCACACTGCTGGCACTATTGCTTTAGTATCTGAGCTTTCCCCAAATCTCAGTTAACAATCATCCTAACAAAAAACAGGTATTTTAAGGGTTTTGCTGTAGTAAGGGGAGGAAGAGAAAAACCACTGAAAGCAGATCTGCAACAGTTTTGAGTGGCATCTTGAATCAGGCAATTGCAAATCTCATTCCTTAGAGATCTGAATCAAGTTGCAGGACCCCATCATTGTCCCTCTCAGAGCACAGAAACAGGTAAAGATGCAGCCAGCCTTGTGGGTCTCTGGGAGAGGAACAGTAACTGCTGAACAGGGTCCTTCAATCAAGGCACAACAGAGAGAAGTGGGGGCTCGTCTTCCTGGGGTGCCCAGCTACATGTGGCACTGAAGACAAGTTTCTTAATTTCTCTGCTTTAGTTTACCATTGCTAAAAAAAGCACAGCAATAATTTCCTAAATCTTCAAACCTTGTAAGATGTAACTGGTTAAAATCGGAAGGTTCAGAAGCTGCATTGATGACAATTATTGAAATGCATACAAAAACCTGAGCTAGAGCTAAAGTAAGTGCAGGCAAAGCAGCAGAAAGTGAGAAATAGATTGAAAAACCCACCTGAAAAGATAAGTGTCCTTTTAGTAATTACCTCTCCCTTTCCTGAGGATGTGTGAAGGTTCTGAATTACAGGGGTTTTTTTAAATATGAAAATGAAAAACATGCTTCTTTTTGTCCGCGTTCCATTTCTTATCTCCAAAAACGCAGTTAGCTGCACTTGGGAGGGGCAGAGTATTATGAGATGGTACAACTTTCCTGCTATAATTTTATTATCTTTAAGATGCAGAGGAGTGGCGACAACTCTCAGAAATAAGAGATTCAGGGTCATCCTTTCTGCAATCCAGACACAACAGAATGGGGTCAGAACCGAAGGCAGAAAGCAATCTGGTCAAAGGCAGTCAGAGGAGTGTGCAAGGGGAAAAAGCAGCCAATATATGCAGTGGACAGTCTCCATTTCTCTTCTGCTGTTCGTGCTCAGCACTCACAAGGTGCGTAGGAAGGAGGCTGAAGAGGGGGAAACAGTATAATAATAGAAAGAGACAGTACTGGTGGGTCCCAAGCCTTGGGGATAAGGGTGGACTCTTTTCCATGCTTGGGAACAGGAGGAGGGTGGGGAGCAACGCAGGAGAGAAAGGAAAAACAGCTTTGTGGTTAAAGTACTGAACTGCACAGCCTCAGAGCACCTAGGTGCAAGTCTGGGTCCCACTAATGTCGGCTGTGACACTGGAGGGACTATGCACAGTCTTTACGTTGCTTTTCTTCACTTCTCCTCAATCAAGAAGGTACTAATCCTATTTTCCCCCTCATTCTTTCCCTGCTGGCTCTCTAAATTGCAAGCTTTTTGAGGCATAGTGTCTTTTGCTATCATAGCATGTTCAAAAAATAACACTGTAGCAGGGAGGCTGCCGGTTGCTCCGTCAGATTGTGTACGACGATGAGAAATAGGAAACAGACAGAAACACACAGGTAAATTTAATTAAATGTGAGACAATCCGTGCAGTTCCTAAATGAAAGAAATACAGAGGTTTTTGAGGATGTATGAAAACATAAGGGGCAAAGAATGACTGTTTTGAGGCAGAAGCCTCTAATTATCTAGATGACCAAAGGGAAAGCAGAAGCAAACGTGATTCTAGTAGCAGGCCCTCCTGTAGGAGAGAAATCTCATACATTAAGAAAACAGGATAGAGAGAAGGGGGACATCGTGTGAGAAAAGCAGCATCTGGGATTCACATCTGAGTGGCACGGTGGAATTGGAGCAGAGCAGATAAGTTTGCTCTTAATTTCCCTATAAACTAGAGCTGTTTCGTGAAAAGGATAATTTCCTTCCCAATGTGCTTTTTGCTTAAATACTGTGATTTGTGTTTCTTTTTCTCTCCACCTTCCCACCTCACATTTCTTTTTCCCTCTGTCTCCCTACCTTAAAAAAAATTGTCTGTGAAACACTACTGAATTAATTCTAGCAGGAGATAGAAAATTCAGAAGGTCACATAGCAATCATAGAAAATTTGGGGTTATGGGCACAAGTCAAGCAGGCCAAGGAGGGCTAGCAATTAAGAGGTAACTGGTTCAACATCAAAACAATGGACGCAGATACGCTGCAGTGCTTTAAAAGATCCTCGGATACCATTTCTTCCCTTTACATGTGGTGTTGATTTTGAACACTGTATTGTTTTTCACCGCCAGAAAATCTTTTTAAAGCAAAATCCCTGTGAGAGGCGATTCTGTGTGGCTGACAAGTCCAGCCAGAGAACAGAACCACAGGGTCCTGCTTGCTGCTCGCTGCTCTGGGCTCTGTTTCAGCATATACTTCAGCACCAGTGTGAGCCCAGTCTCACTGACTGCAGCTGAACAACCAAGTTTCTTACTTATGTCTTTTTGTGAAATGAATCCAGAGTGCCCAGCTCCTCGTAGGACTAATCTTTGTATCATCTTTGTGTCCAATTATCTCAGATTTCAAGTATTTCCAGCAAGTTGCTCATGAGTAAGACACCAATCAGGCACTGTGTGGCACTCACAATTGAAAGAGAGGTAAAATTTATCTGATAAATTATTCATCACTAATGATTTGGCCAGCTTTCCTGGATATATAGCCACAGGGATGTATGACACCTTGGGGAAGGCATCAGATAGAGATGCATTCAAAGAAAACTAGAGGAAAGGATGCAGACATAGATCCAGACTAATCTTTACAGGGAGAGGGAGAGCACCTATGTGGCTTGACTGAATTAAGTTCTCTTTATAGGTGGTCAATTAGAAAACATGGAGTAGATTAATAACTACCAGAAAAAGACAAAAAAAAAAAAAAGAGAGAAAGAAAGAAAAAAAGAACCCCAAACCACACAAAAAACAAGCAAAAAACCAAACCACTAGCAGCTACTTGTTTTCAGACATCTTTTCTGCGGCAGCTGTGGGTTCCAGCTAAGTGTGCAGAAGCTGAGCGAGAGCAAAGGCTAAATCAGGTGTGGTAATGGGAGCAAATTCTCCCCAGCAAGAAGCTGCTGGGATCAGGGAAGAGGTTACTGGGAAGTGGCATGCCGGACTGAGAAGAGTCTTTGGGTGAGATAGGGAGATACAGGAGAGAATATTCAGCGTAGGCAGGATTAGAGCTGTGCAGAGTCTTAATCTAGGCAGCCCTTTCTGTATACCTTTATCTGTCCTGGTGCAGCCCCTGCGTGCTGCAGTGCTGGTATAACCTGGCCATAAAACTGGATTAACTGGCCCGCGAGGATCATGGCTGAACTGAAGAGGAGCACGACAATATGCCTTTGTTTACATGTTCGCTCCTGCGAGTGCAACACAGATCTTCAGGAGACAAAGTGCTTAATTGCTGGTTTAGGGTGTCAGCAAATGAATGTGCATGAGGAGAACTGGTGTTAGGGGAAGGCTTTTGCTCTTTCACAGTGCAGTCCATTTCTGCTAGTGTTTTCTGCAATAACAAGAGGTTATTTTATAGGATGGCAAGAAAAAAAATCCCATTACCAGAGGACCTTATTTTTAAATAAAAATGACAAAATTGCCTTTCTGATTCACCCCTTGGAGATACACCCTGCTGTCTCACTCGTTCAGCCTTTCCTTTTTGGCTCTCTCCTACCAATGAAAAAATCTAGTGGCTGTCTCTGATACGACTCCGAATTTCTTCAGCAACAGCATGCAAGAACAGATCCCTGACAGTTCCTCTTACTCCAGAATGTTTTGCACCCCAGAAGAAAATCCGGCTTGGACGCTAACCCATCTGAGTTAATGACTCCTGGAAAACGTTAAGACCAAGTCCTTAATGAATGCCATTCTATACCAGCCTCCCTTTCTTCTTTTTCTGGAAGTACATTAAAAAGAGCAGGGATAACGCGTATTTACACAACATTAAGAATGTAAGTTTTATTTTTACTCTGCCGAATCTGTCAAGAATAACAAAGTTTTGCCACTCTGGCTGATTGTTCCTTCTGATTTGGAAGCTTTGAATCCAGAGCTAATTTTATTTGTTGGTCCCTCTGGTCTCATATTTACTCCCCTTTAACGAGGGAGGCATGAAACTTGACTCCCCTTCCAGGACAATTTGACGCGGGAAGCGTAAGAGGATAAAGTATTTGAGAAAAGCACCCCAGGAGCATTGAGTTGCCCAGAAGGAGGGAATGTTGGGGTGGGGTTTTTTTGAACAGAGGAGAATCGCTTCTGTGCAATCACTCTTTTCTGGAGGAAAACCTCGCCCAGGCACCCTCCTCCACAGGAACCATGGGTTCCGCGGTTCCATTTTCCCTGGATGCATTTCCTCTTTATTCACAGGGGCTCGGGCAGTTACCTGGCTGCAGGTGCAGTCCAGACGGGGATTTCCACAGCACCACCCACAGCCACAGCACCTTTGGAGTGGCTGTTCACCGGGAGGCTCCTGACAGGCACCTGTCCCCCATAGATTATTTCAAGCTTTACGCCCCAAAAAATCTCCCTACCTGCCCACTACTGATTACCTCAGTTTACCTCAAAATCTTCATTCTCTCCCCTGTAAGCTACTTCAGATTTTACCCCCAAAACATGACTTCTATCCTTGATAACTACCTAGATTGTACCAGCATGAAAATCCAATGGCTACCATATCCCCAAATTGTTCATTCTGGCGCTAAAGATTTAATCAGATTTTTTTTCCTGCAAAATACTTTTTTTTCCTTATAGATGACCTCAAGTTTCGCCCCCAGATTTTTCCCTGTCACTAATGATTACCTCATTTTTACCTCAATATGTCCATTCTCTCCCCTAGAGATTATCTCAAGTTTTAGCCCCACTATTTTCCCTTCCCATCCACTATTGATGGCCAGCTTTGGTTTAACCTCAATGTCACTTCTCTGCTCTACAGATTAACTCAGATTTTACCCCCAAAATTTCCTTTTTTGTTACCTCAATTTTACCTCAAAATCTTCATTCTCTCCCCTCAAGTTTTATCCCCAAAACCATTCCTTCCTGCCCACTACTGATAACCTTGTTTTTACCCCAACCCGTCCATCCTCTCCCCTACCGATCACCTCAGATTTTACACCCAAACCACTCAATTTGTCCCCTGTAAATTATCTAGATTTTACAACCACAAAAAAAAAACCC
>VXBI01013295.1:456388-488181 GCA_013397375.1 Toxostoma redivivum | reverse complement strand
CCCCGAGGGCCGGGTCCGCACCCCCCGAGGGCCGGATCTGCCCCGGCGGTGTTTGCCCCGCTCCCCTTTTGCCCCGGGGCACGGCCGTGCCGGTCCCGTCCTTCTCCCCCGCGCTCTCCCTCTCTTCACTCTCTCTTCTTCTCATTTGAATAATGTCTAATTCGGGGAGGTTTATATTATTGAAATGGCCGCCCGGCTTTCCCCGCCTCTCATGTTTAGTAATTCAGACCTTTAATAACAGCCACTCAGAGCCCAACGCCGTGTTTATATTTTACATTCGCCCCATGTGCTTTTGTGGTTCAATATGATTCTTCTTTCTCGCTCTCTCGCTTTTTTTTTTAAATTTTCTTGGCAAACCCACAGGGCCCCGAGATCAAACCCAGGCTGTGTGAAGAGAGGAGGGGGAGAGCCAGGCCCCGGCTCCTCTGGCAAGCGCCTAGGCCTCACTCTGCTGCTTGATTTATTTACTAATAACCAAAATGACCCCCCCATCTCCACTCCACCCCTGCCAGCAAAAACAAAACCCTCCTGGGGCTTGAGCAGCATCAGATCTGCTCATAGATTCTCAAACACTCATGTCTTTTAAATAAGGAGCTTATTTTTAATTTATAGCAACTCAAGACTGTAAAGCTGTTCCTTTCATATCTGCTTTTCAGAAGCTTGGGCATTTTTGGTCCCTTTGTCCTTGATTCTTTTCCTTAAAGGAGAGTTGCTTCTAATTTACGTTTCCTGGCACTGAGAGAGCTATAGAAGACACACTCAAAATCTAAACAGCTTTCCTCCTCCCTCTGAACACAAACAGAATTGAATACATTGAAGATAATCTTATTCACCTTCTTTTTGCTTAATGTGGATGAGGTTTAACAGTGCAGTGTGTCAGATGCTTTTGACGCTGCTTGTATCTTTGACTGTTCTGGGTTGAGGCTTTTTTTTTTTTTTTTCCTCTCTCTCTTTCATTTAGATTTGGCTTTCAAGACAGAAGATACCACTAGGCAGTACAGGGTCTAGAAAGGAAGATAAGTTTTCTGTGATTGTGTCATAAGAACGCCATGTGAAAATTGAACTTAATCCTCTTAAATTGTCTGGAGTAATTCAGTTTTATACCAGATATTAGTCTACTTAGAAATAAAACAAATGGGCTACTTGATTAGGGGGAGGCAGTAATTTAAAATAGAAAATATTTATGCAGGGATGGGTTTCAAATAAAACTGTAGGTTTTCATTAGTGACCATTGTTTTCACCCTGTGGAGAAAAAGGACCGAACAGCAGGGTACTTCAGAGTAGCAGTGCTAGATTAGCATGTAAACATCTTTGAAACACTACTAGGAAGAGCGTTCACGTGCAAGTGCAGATGGCATATTTCGTAGTTTGGTTCTAAATTTAATTTGCCACAAAAAACTGTACTGCAGCTAATGAAAAGCGTTTTGATTTAAAAAATAACGACTCAGACTATTTATCCTTTTTTCTTCACCCTCAGCAAAGACAGGCCTTGAATACAAGAAGGGAAAAAAAAAGCTGTAGAAGCTGTAATGAGACTGTTCAGGTGACTGACTATTTCACAGACCAACAGCACAAGGCTGGCTGGACAAAAAGCAGTAATATGATTTCATGCCTTAAATAGCATATGTTTTTGCACTCGCTTCACAAGATGTGGTCAAGCCGATGATGTCATTGGCCAGAGGACAAGGTGCAGTTAATTTGATTTATTGACCTGGGGTGAGGTGTAGCACTGAAACCTTCTCATAGGGAAACCATTTATCTGAGGACAATTTCCTTTATAGCAGCAATTTAACCACTGCTGAGACTGTAGATATTTTATCCAGCATGATAAAAATGTACATTGCATCTTGCAAACAAAATTTCTTTGTCACTGGTGTTTTAGTAATTTTTATAGAATGGAATACTGGACAGTGGCCTTGTGCAGTCTTGTGGCTGAGCTGGGGTTTATGATGCTGAATTCAGGTATTTACATGCCAAAATACAGATGTATTTCTCTCAGACGTGTCTTGTGTGCCATTGTTGCAGCTTAAAATTTTACTGGAATGTGCTGCGGATAGAAATGTATCTTCATCAGGGAAGCCCATAGGCAACATGTTAGTGTAACCTTTTCCCAAACCTTGGCATCACCTTCACTTTTCAGAAGGTACCCAGACTACTGTGTGGGTATTACTGCTTAGTCTTGAGTGTTTGTCTGAATCTCAGACTTCAGTGTTACTTTGTCACAGGTAGGTGTCAGATTTTAAGTTGCTCCTTGGACCATCTTTGTGTATTGGGTCAGAGAGTAAAAGAAACTTTTTCTTCTCCATTGTCTACCTGGGTGTGGTGAGAATGAAGGGTTATGCTACTGTTACAGTGCTTCCTAATTTTTATCAGGAGAATATACTCTATTTTGGCTGTCTTTCCAGCTTTTAATTTATTAGAGACAGAAGGCAGTGTCTTCCCCTGAAACAGTTTCTCTGCCTGATTACATCTATTCAGTTATTAAGGTGATGCGGCATTTTTTATCTTTTCTTTTTTTCAAAACTGACCAAAACTTAGCAGTCTGACAGCTGGTTGGAAAACAGGCCAAGCTATGCCATTAGCCATGCTGCTGCATGTGGAGCAGAATTAGGAATGTGTGTGTCAGGATGGTTTTAAAACTGGAGAAGTTGAAAATTCCCTCTTGCTTTCCAGAAGGAAAGGAGGGAAAAATCTAAGCTTCCCACTCTGTTATTTAAATAGGAAAAAAAATCTCAGGCTTGCTGTCACTATCAATTTCTCCAAGATTAGCCTGGAGCCGTAATACTAGCAGCAAATGTTAATACTGTCTCTCTGATGCTGGATGTGGATACCTTGTAAACGCTTGTCTTGGTGAACATCGGTGAGGATGTCTGGAGGTGCCTCGTTTGATGGGATCGGTGAGGTTGCCTTCACCTTGGTCTGTCTGTTAAGCCCAAGGAAGCACCAGCACACTCTGAGTTGGAAGTCCCTTGTGTGTGAAGAAGTGCTATTCCTACTTTGGCTTGATCGTAACGATTTATTGCCCAGAAAAATGAGGTTTGGAATACCATTGTCACTGAAATAATAGCTGTCAGATTTCAAACGGTAAATTCCACATTTAGAGTAGCACACTTTGGCTGTTTTGTTTATATCCAGATGTGTGAGGATGCAGAGTTCTGGAGTAAATGTTTTGCTCATGCTGTCCAGGATGTTTTGGTTGGGTTGATCTGTCATCCAGTTTCTTTCTGTTAAATAGGGTGCAAGTCCCTCTTGGGCAAATTTGTTTACTCTCCTGGTTCTATTGCAAATTTGCAGTAGCTTTTTGTAGCATGCATTAAGTTTTCATTTGCTTTCCTTAAATTTTGATTCCTGTAGAGTTCAAGATTTCAAAACAGGTTGCAGCATAATTTTCTGTTCCTCTTAAACTGTTGTTGCCCTCAGGACAATAATCTTGATACTTCTATTTTATACAGCTGACAATTAGGCAGCCTCTGCTCCTTTCACTTACAGCTTTATTATTTTTATCTTGAGAGAATCAGTGACAGTCCTGGCAAACGACTGTCTTTTTTTGACATACGTATTTTGAGTCTTGGTGACAAAGCTGTTGTCAAAAGGTGGTGTTGAACAAAATTAAGTATGACTTGAGTGTCCCAAATGTGATATGCTGGGCTGTGCTTAAGCTGGAATGTGAATGAAAGACTATCTCGTGTTGCTGGATAGACTTACAGTGCTGGCTGTTCCCTATTGCAGAGATTTTCTTCTGTGTTAACAAATCCCCCCCTTTTCCAAATGTGCTTCATTGTTATAGAGAGCAAGTTAAGTGTGGGAATTGTTGGGCTAAGTGTAGGAGATAAATTTAAGGGAAGATACTGGTCTTGGTTAGGGTATATTAAATAATTGCTGGCATTTCACATGAAATGGTTTTACAATGCTAATCTGAGGAAAAAAGAATCCATAGATGTATTTTCCTTTCTGTAGCTCTTTGCATTAAATTTCTTGAATTGTGTGAATAGGCCCTCATGCTGCTTCATGTGCACTTATTTTTCTCTATAGAAAAGGAAATAATTACTTAACATCTCAGTATTATTCCTTTCCCTAGTTTCTTATTTCACAAGTATCTAGGAAATATCCATATTTGTTAACTGTATTATATATGTGAGCTTTATAGGGCATTGGAAAGTCTTTGCAAAAGGAGTTTTTTATAGACTGCTACTGACTAATTGAATCAGTTTAGGGTTAATAATACAATTGAGTGATGAACTGTTGGTTTGGTGTAGAGGATTTACTGGGTTCCAATCCTGAGTTTGTCACCAATTTTGCTTGCTTTGCTGTTCTGGGCTGAATCTGTGTAATGGGAATTATAGAGCACATATTCGCAGGGGTGTTGCTGGGGGAAGAATTAGCTAATGTTTTCTAGTGTCTCTGAGGGTAAGAGAGCTGTGATTCTTGTGCTTTTACATGCAGTGATCCAGGCTGGTGCCCAGGTTGAACTTTGCCGAGGATGTTTCAGTGCTGGCACTGTTGGCACACTCCCGTCAGCGATGAAGGCCTCCCGTTGTACAGGCACAGATTACTGTCAGTTCTAACTATGGTGTGATGCAGATCTGCTCCAGGGTATGCGGTTCAGTGACAGCTTAAATCAGCCCCAGCCAGTCCTCATCTCCCTGTGTGTTCCTGCCTCCTTCCCTGCACTGGTGCAGATGCTTGCTGGATTCCTTTGCTGAGCTAGTTCAGGGAATTAAATTGGCAGAGAACAAGCCTCGCCAAAAATAATGAATAGTTTTTTTGTTGGTTTAGCTCTCTGAACTGGCTTACAATGAGATTAGACAAATAGCAGTACCAATCAAAGAAGGGACCAGGAAGCATATGTGTTGACCCAAGTCATCTCATAATTTCATTCTCTCTAATGACTTTCCTGTTGACATAAATGGAGACTTAGACTCTCAGCCATGTGATCCTACCACTTGCTTGGCACCTGTCTTAGGACTTAACTGGGTTCCAGGATGCTCCAGCTTAACTTGCTAACTTGGTGGAAAACTAGCTCCAGATCATTTTATGTCTTTGGTTTATGAAATTGGCTCCACAAAGACCTTCAAGTGCGAGCAAGGGGGTAGGAAGAACCATTGAGTAAAAGTGGAGGAAAGGAAAAGAAGGAGGGGAAAGAAAGCTTCCTCTTTTCAAAAGCAGCAGTATTCTGGTTAGCTTAGTTATGTAGCTTTGCTTTTAGATTGATATAAACCACTGTGAAACCACAGTTGATTGAGTTGATGAGCTGAACTTGATTTGAAATGGTGCTGGCCAAAGGGAAGCGGTGGGAATGTACAGCTGTGGGCACTATGCTGGGCATTCTCTTTTAGCAGTAGGCTGTACATACATCATGGAAGCCAGAGATGAAACTGCATGTAAGTAGAATAGTAGCTTGGAAACTAATAGATGCTGAAAAAATTTGGTGTGGTTTGTACTGTCATAGGTATGATTACATTAATGGTAGCAAGGGCAGAAACTCCAATAAAAGAAGTGGATGAGACGGTTAAGTGGTTCCCATTATTTTAGTGCTCCTTATAGTGAGACACATCTCTAGAAAGGACTGTGACTTTAAAGGACATATTGACAAAAGTACTTGGGAAATTACAGACACCATTACTTCTGCTAAATTTTGGACTGACATCCTTGTAAAGCAACCTTAAAAAAAACCCCTCCAAATCCAAGCCTAAGTGCTTCAGCCATTTAATATGATCACTTTGAGACAGATGTATCTTTTCTATAAATTGTAATATTGTGACAAGAAACCTTTTGCTCATCATTCCTTTTATTTTTTTCTTCCCAGAAATCTGATTTGGCTGTATAGAGATGAAGTAGCATATATAGCATGTTTGACACTGTATGACAGGGCATGAAGCTTTGGAAAAGGAAGATATGAACATCTGAGTTACTAAAATAGTAAATACAGTTGAAGACTTAAAAATAAGTGTAAAAAAACCTGTTGAATCGGGCTGGAGGTGTAGCTTGCTTCTTTTTCCTCCTCCTTTTCTTTGAGGGCTGCTAGGAAGTCACCATCTTTTTTGCAGTGAGCTCCTTCGCTGTTTGTTCTCTTTGTCCTTTCGATGATTCAGTTTTATTTGAAAAATACCATGTGACTTAGTAATTTGTGCCTGACCATACCAGTGTGAAGTTGTGGCTTTATACTACTTGGCTGCAGCAGAGGGAGAGGAGTGTACAGTGAATACAGGTAGAAATGATTCACATGTTTAAATCACTTGTTTCTACATTATTAGTTAATACAGTCTACTGAATGGGAAATGAGATTCAAGTTTCTTTCAGGAATTCTGTTGGCAAAGATTCATTTATAAGTATTCATAATTTTGCTGCTGATCTTTAATAGGTTATTGCTTTTATTTGAATTTTCAAATGTAGGTTTAAATAGATACCTGATTTTTTCTAAGGCTGCAGAGAGATGGATATGCCAGTAAATACTGCCTCCCTCCCTATCAGCTCCTCTGGAAGCATTTCCCACCCCATCCTCCAATGCATGTACACACACCTGCATGCACATATCCTTTGGAAAAAGTAGCAGAAAGCTTGGGCTGGGGACAGCTTCTTCTAGCTCTGATTGTATTAGTAAACCTTGGTGTTTCCTGTTCCTCTGCACCTGTTTTTAGGTATTTCCATTTGGGTACTCTTTATTCCATTTCAATTAAAATCAGCTGAGTTATTAAAGGCTGTGATCTGAATTGCCTAAAGTAGCCCAGATTATTCAGATTGAAACCTATGAGAGCTCCTTGGAGTTGCTTTGTCATCTCACCTGAGGATACAGTTTATGTTACACTTAATCCAATTGAAGGGTGGGCTGCTGCCCAAAAGAAGAGGGAGCGTAAGCATGGTAAGTATTTGGTCACGACTCTGTGGACTGTTGTCCCTTTTGACAGATACTCTAAAACTGTCCTGGCTTCTTGCAGAAATGTGTTGGGATTGTATGAGGAGACTGGAGATAGGAGAGCAGAGGGAACAGTAGCTTTCCAGTTGTAACATTTGTTTCTGAACGAAGGATCTGTTAGCGGTGTTGGAAATGTGTGACCCTTTTTGGCTATTATTGACTTTGTAATGATACTTTCTGTTTTTAAAAATATGTTGATCTGAACTAAGTAAATTAAGTGCTGTATTTCCAGTATCCCAAATGACGCATGTAACTTACAAGTAATTTCCCTTAAATGGACTTCACAGTAAGAACATCTTTACCTGCTGTTCCATTTCAGTCCTATTACAGATATTTTAGAGGGCTTATGGCAGCAAAGTTAGCTAAACTTGGGAGTTTAGGAGTATTTTTTGGAACAATGGAAAGCTTCTGTGTATTTAGTCTGAGGTTTAGTAGCTTCTGACTTCAAATCAGTCACAGTGTGTCACACATCCCAGCTTGAATCTCTTCATCACTAACCTTAATTCAGTTCCTGGTTTCCTGCCAGGATGGCTTTGCTTTGATTGGGATGGGTGTGCCAAGGTAAGGAAGAGAAGACATCAGCTGCCAGCCTGCACTGCTGCCCATGAACCCTGGGCAACCACTGCTCTAGACAACATGGCCAAGTAGTCATGATTGTAAGACAGGCTTCTATTAAAGTTCTCACGTGAGAGCACATCAGGTGGAAGAGTGTGAACTAGAAACCTGATTGTTTTTTCCGGTTTGGTTTTCCTGATTGATTTTACTCAGTTTTGCAAAAAAAAACCGAGTCTCCTAAAGTTGCAGAAATTTTTCATGTATCTATTTACCCTTTTTCTTTTTTCAGTTTGTGCAAGGAGGTACAAAGAAGGGCTAAGCATGTTGTTTTTTTATACTTCTGTCTCATTATGTGCTGGGCTGCAAGTTGGTGTTTGAGGATGTAATCGAAGGAGCTATCCCTGTGCTTGTCCTGTTTTAATACTCTTTTGTAGTTGCCTGTTGTTGGAGGAGAGTCAGGTAGATAGATCTCTGGTCAGAGACAGGATGGTGATTTTACAAACAAAAATAAAATACCTTCCCATTTATTTCCCAGTGCATCCTAAATTTTGTACCTGACTCCTTTCCTAAAGTGTTCAGGAACACTAAAAGAGTTGAAGCAAGATGATGTTCCTTGTCTACTCTGCACATTTTCAGCTCTGGGGAACAAGTGTGAGGTTGCTCCAAGGTCTTTCCTAATAATTTTTGATTCCCTACCAGGAATCAGTTGGAGAACTGGCGGCTTCTTTTGCTCTCAAAGTTTGTGCATATAAGAGGGTGGGTGTTAAAAATTCAGTGCCTCTGTTACTTCTTCATGTAAGAGGTCCACAACTGAGCAGATTCTCAACTCCTTAAGACAAGTTAAGAGTCTTGAGTATGACAATTATCCTACAGGGACTGCAGAAATCTGTAGATTTTGAGTTATTTTTATTTCCAGAGTATTCCTTTACTCATGACCCTGGGAGATAGTGACATTGTAAAGGATATCTCCTCTCAGTTCTAAGAAATTAAAATGCTGTGTTTTATCGTTTTGCAACTCGATTTGGTTTGGAACCCAGTTGCAATGTGGATGCATCTTACATGATTCAGTTCAGTGGTGCATAAGGGACTGGTTCTAAATATACTGAAGGTATAAGGTGTGAATAAAGGCCAGTGCCTCAAAACTTGCTTGAGATCATGCTTTAGCATGGTTAGAAAAACTATTTCATTAATCTCATTTTCAGCACAGTTAAAATTGAAATGGATCCAGGCACATGTTGTTACACATTTTAATGGTATCTAGAGTAAACAGTAACTATTTCAGTTACTATAACAGTAAAAAGTAACTATTTCTAAACTATCAGCTAAATTTAGTGCAGAGGTGGGCCAGCGCCTACATCTTTGCATTGCTCTATCTAGTAGTAACATAAAAGTTAGACTTAAGGGAACGACTGTTGGGGAAGACCTAATTTAACAAGTTCAATTTAAAGTAATGTAAAAAGCTTTGTAAAGTCTTGAGATAATCCATCATTTTCTGTGTGCACTCAGAGAAGACACATTAGTTGCTAAAGGGATCAATTAATCTGTCAGTCTTTCAAACAGCAAAATCAGCTGCAGACACGATGGGTTTTTTTATTACTTATTAAGCAGTGATTTCATATTGTGTAAGAGCTGGAAATGCAGAGTGTACTAATGAGGAAGGGAATGTCATTGCCATTTGTCCTGTGTTTATATCACAGATAGGTTTGTGAATTGTATAATACAGACACTTAAATTTATATTCAGTTGCAGAGAAGAGGCCTCTGCATTTATGATGTACTTTGCTTGAAGATGGAAGTTGATATAACTTCCTTAGTTTTCTGCATTCGTGGCAGTTGTTTTAATTGTATTTAGTGTATTAGGATATATGGTTGGAATCACAGTTGTATTCACCAAAGGCAGCATCTGTTCCTAAGACTTTAAAAATCCATGAAAGACTGTTCATTTCCTTACATTTCTGTGGGAGGGAGTACATTGGCACACTCTATGATTTCTTTAGAATGTGTTGTCAACTCTAATAATTTCCCAAGTACACTTCGTATGGTTACATGAGTTAAGCTTTTTGTGGTGTCATCATTCAAGCAGTAGTCATCTTTCTTGGTTGTGTGAAGTAATACTAAGAGAACGCTGAGGACAGAAGCATATGGGATACAGCTCTACTAATCCTCAGTATCCGAAACTCCTGATTTTATTGTTCATTCTCTTTGTCCTGTGCTCATTTGTTGAGACAGTCTTTATAAAGAGGCTGGAGAGAGCAGGTTAGTGCAGTACTTCTGGTCTTTCATTTTGATGTCATCAGTGTGCTTGATACCAGTAGAGAAAGTGTCCTACAAAGACACTGAGCCAATGTGGAAATGTGCTGTTAATTGGTAACTAGGGCAGTTTTGTTTTCTTAGAAGCTGAGAAAACCCCATCAGTGTGTACTGAAAACTGTTTAGACACACTGACTAATTATATGTAGTTATGTGTAAGTGTTCTTTGGTCCAGCATTAATTTATAGATTGCTCTTTAAGAACCATTGAGGTAGCAAATAAGTATACTTTACTGTACACTGTGGTCTGGTTGTTAAAATTTGTTTTGAAACAATTTCTTTGGAGCTAATCAACCATAAGATTGAATTGTGAAACACTATCTGTTATTACTGACCTGCAGCTCTTGACTTTTGTATTCAGCAAGTTAATTTGAAGAAGTTAATTTTCAGATGTGCTTTCCTTCATGTGCGTTTTTAATACTGATTTATTCCTACAGATATTTCAGCTTGCAAGATCAAATGGGGCACTTTTGCATTTTATATGTAAGTGCTACTCACAAACAATTTTGACCTGGTAAATTGGCAACCACTTCTTTTTAGTTTTTGAAGCTTTTATATTTGTGAATAGGGACGAGCTGGAAATAGCAGCTCTGCCTCATTTTCAGAGGAAAAGGGTTGAGTTTTTTATTTACAAGGAAGCTGTTGCGGGAGCCCTGCAGATTTGAAGCTCTGTGTTTAGAAAGCGCGTAAAAAACCGCGACTGGGATTTGAAGGCACTGCTGGTGCACTCCTTAAACAAAAGGAACCATGGGCTCCAAATGTGGAATATGTTCTTTATCAGTTAGTTCTGCTGCTGTGTGGCAGTTCCAGTTTGACTATCTCTTGCTTGTTGAAATAAGAAATGGAAAATGTTGTTTACTGGAGGATTTTTGATTCTTTTTTCCCCTCTGTTTCATGTCTAAACTGAGTTTTGTTGTTTATGACTGCAGTCATATGCATAGAGGAGGAAAACACAAGAAGAACTACTGTTCTGGAAGAATTGAGGAACATTGGAAGAAAACCATAGTTTATTCAATTAGACTCTTTTCATCATGTATATCAGACCTCTTTATATGTGCCACCATGTTAAAAAAGTCTCACACCAGGTAGACAAAACAAGAGGTATAGAAAAAGCAGTCCACTTGCAGTAATATCTTATTTCCTGTGTTGTTGACTGGATTTTTGTTCAAATAAGAACATTTATTTTGTGGCAGCACGGGTGCTCCTTGATTCTGCAGTGAAGGCAGTATTCTGTGCTTGATACTAGCTAGTTGCCATGGCAACAATTATGATGTCATGAATTCAGTACAGTGACTTCACTGCAGTGTATTTTATCTCTCTTCTCAGTTTTCTTCAGATCTTTCTAGCAAACCAAAAAGCACCTACATGTCATAGTATGACTTGTTTATAATGTGATTCAGCCCAAAAAGTTTGCTGATAGGCAGGGAGAGGAGAGTACATTTTTTAATCACTCAAATGTGGTGGTTTTCATCTGAGAGAAATGTATTTTTAGAACTGAAAAGGTGAGAGTAGCTTTGTCCTGTTATGTCTCTTCTTACCAGAATTACTTGTTCAATCCAGGCTTACCTTTCTTATTCCTGTATTCTTTAGAAACAGGTGAAACGTTTTCTTAGTCTCTTTTCATGGGTTTGTTGACCAGCGAATTGTAGCTGGAAACTTCCTGCCCATCAGCTTTTGGAAATGGTCAGCTCTTTTCAGCCTTCTGAGCACTTCCATTTATCACCAGGTTGTGTACCTCCATTTCACAGGTAGCAGAGTGAACTGTTGAGTGCATACTCTGTCCTCTATTGCTTTCTGATAGTCAAAGAGAAGTATTTAGCATTTTTTCCTATTTCTGAAAATGATACGATTTCCAAATTTAGCCCCAGTAAAAATGCCAGTAAAAACACTGAGTTTGACTAGCCTGCATTTCTTTTGTTGACATAACTGTGTGTCTGTTTAGAGCTGGCTTATTGGCTTAACTCAAAGGTTGCCTGAGACTTCTGGGCCATCTGACTTTACATTATTAGTGAATAATGCAGAGTGTGTTGAAGTGGTATGCCAGGTATTTTTGTACAGGTTTTCTTTTTCCCCCTTTGGTATGTAAAAGGTTCTTCACCTTTGGCTTAGTTTGACAAAGATAACTTCTTTGTATAGATGAGGTCTGACTATGTTGTAAGTGTCCTGGAAAACCTTTCTAGTAACTAAAGAAAATGTAGGATGTTCTCATTTCTTCCCGTGGCTTCTTGCTGTAGCACTAATTTGCATTAAATTATATTGAGCATAAAGTTGTTTAGGCAAGGTTAGAATTAAATGGCCTCTTCGTGTTTTTCTTCCTCTGGAGAAAGATGGAGATTTGAAAAGCACCCAATAGGAAGGATGCTTCCACTGGGAGGGTGTCATGGACAGCACATAAGGAAGATGAAAAACATAATGGGAAAAGCAAAGTTGCAGTTGTTTTTCTGCAGAAGAGAAATAGTACCCTGTGTAGCCTGTTATTTGTGGTAAACATATCATGGGAGTTGAGTTGTGACATGCTGCAACTGCATTTAAGAATATGTGATTGAGATGTTTTTGTTAACGAGCTACTGACAGAACAAACTACAAAGTAGTGTCACAGGTACTGTTGTTCCCATCACCTAAATGAAGAGATCTTGTACTTGAAGATTTGCTGGTTTTTGTTGCTAACAGCTGTGCTTAGTAGCTTTTCTTTAATCAGCATAAATGTGCTGGTGATGGGCTAACGTGTTAAATTCTCTAAATGCTTTTTCAAAATTATTTTGTTATAATGTCTGTGTACATGGAGGGGTTTATTTACTTAAACAGTGTGCCATGATTTGATTTGTTGAAGTTTTTGGTCTTTGGACTCGGTAGTCTAACCCTTTGTCATTTAGGTATTGAGGTTTTTTTTGCTTGTTTCTTTCTGTTAATTTCTTTTCTAAACATGTATGTTTTCAATATGTCATTGGACATGGAACTAGAGAATCTTATCTAGGCTTTCCTTCCCACAAAAGGTTGGACCAGGTGATTTCTTGAGGTTCCTTCCAAGCTGGGCTAGTCTAGGATTCTAGTATTGAACTGTTAGAAGGAAGAGTAACTTTCTTAGCGGCAAACTGACATAACCATGTGTGAAAAAATTGCTAACTCAAAACTAACTTTTTAGTCATGAGATGAAGATGAGATCATTCAGTTCTCGGCAGCATTTGCATGAATGAATGTTGCATTTAGAAACAGTATTATGGCAGTTAATACCAGACTGAGTATATATGGAATTTAAAGCTCTGAACTATTGGCAGTGGCAGTTTCTCTGAAGGTAAGTGTAAGGGAAAGGGAAGTGTAAAAGTTTTTTTGAATACTTTGGAAAAGTGATCACATCTATGGTGCTTCAGTATGTGAAAATGAAAGGAAACTTGAAATGGAAAAAGCAAAACCAAGGTTTACTGTGTGGATCCCTTGTTCTGTTTTGTGAATAGATGGGCACATGGCCTGTATGTATCAGATTGAACAGAAAGAAGCCTGCTGCATTTTCTCAAACTCAGTACTTAAGAGACTGGGATGATGATTTGATGGAATGACAAGAAGAAAACACCCACCCCACCACTTTCTTTTAGAATTGTTAAATGTAACAATGTAAACTTTCAGTGCTCTCTTTTATTCCACTCCAAATGCCTCGATGAGAACCGGTAATATTCTTGCCCACTGGGACTCGGAAAATAAATAAGCAAATTGGAACTGCCTTAGTGCTCTGCTTCTACTTAAACACACAACATAAACCCAGTTGGCTCCAATTTCACGTAACAGGCTTTTGCATGTTCCGTTTATACAGGGATGCTGAAACCAACCTTTTAAGTTATTACTGATACTGGTAGTGCATGGAAAAATGGCAGGATTTGTGAAAGCATGGGAAAGTATTTGTCTTGCATTTCAGGATACAGTGACAGATAGTGGCTTGAGTTTGTGTTTAATCAGTCACTAATGTTTTCAGTTAGGCACTTTTTTGGATGCATCTTTGAAGACCTTTCTTCCAGGTCAGCAGTTTCAAGAGGATTTCAGTGAAAAGTGTTAAAATGCTTGGATGGATCCTCTTGCAGTGCCTTCTTCACAGTGCAGAACCAAATTTGTTTCAGAATTGGAGTGTGAAAAACGAGTCAACAGAAGAAGGTGGAGACTTGAAGGGCTGCTTGCTACTGTAGATAAGTTAGGAGGCTGGAAGTGCCAGAGAGGTGTTTCAGGGGCAGTACATGGTGAAAAGCTGAGCTTCTAAACTTTGTCCTACTCAGGGGTCCCTTGTGACCTCTTTACCTGTCCATAGGTTCATCTGTCATCTTTCTGGATATCAGGTGACCTAACCCACCAATCCTTTGCTACTTGCAGTCTCCTGGGGAAGGCTGTGAACAGCATCAGATGTAGATGTGTCCTGTCTTCTAACAAAAACTTTGTCCTCTTTAGAGGACAGGGTTTTATTGAGTTCATAATTTGCTACATCTCTTGCAAAGACTTATATAGAAAATTCTACTTATCACCTTCAAAGCACATTTGAAATTTATTGTTTTGAAAGCAGTTGGGAGAATCTTCATCAGTAGAGAGGGGCTGGTCTTAGCAAGCATTCATTAAAATCATTATAGGTGAGCGTTGAATTAAAAATTTGGGTTAATTGAGAGCCATGTGAAAACCTCCATGACAGATTTGTAAACGGAGATGGGTGCTTCCTCCCACAGCCAGGTCTGTGATGGGAGTGCTGTGGGATGGGGGTGACATGGTTATCTTGGCCTCAGCAGGCTGCCTGGTTCCCTTTTGCTGCAGCTCTGATTCAGATTACCCAGCAGTCCCCATGCTTTGCTATGATCAAACGATACAGCCCTCACGGAAAAATGTGCTACTCAAAGCTCTGTGTGGCTCCTGTAGCCAACTTGATCTATACAATAGGAAATAGGAAAGCCTTCTTTATCTGATTAAACAGCCGACTTTGGCATGAAATCTTCTTTTTAAAATCAACTTGCTGGAAGTGCTATGACAATAAAAATGCCTTTTTTTTTCCTCTTGTTGTGAAAGCAAAAAAATTGACTGACGCTTCCTCGTTTCATGTATTACTGCCAGAGTGTTCTCTGACATTCTTTGAGTTTAATCATCAGATGTGCTACCCTAGTTGTACTTAAGCACAAAACTTTTCAGTGCTCTATTAACTGCCAGTATCTGTGCTACATGAGGGTTTCTTCATGGTGACCCCAACTATTGTTTCTTCTTGCTTGCTATATTGATGTTAGATGAATCAATAATGAAATTAATTATTAATATAATCATTAAATAACAGACATAAACTCAAATATAAATGGTGTCAGCATGAACACGTTTCTCTTTAAAACAAATGTAAATTTTGGGAAATAACTTTTAACCCACAAATTACATTTTAAATGTAAAATATATGCATGGTTAACAAGAAAAAGTTTGATAAGGTTGACTGTATGCATAAGAAAAAAAAGGCAGGTTAATTGTGTATCTTGTTTTTTTAGAGAGCTCCATGAATGTGTGAATATCTAATTTGAACCTACTGGGTCTTGCCTACTGAAGCTCCCTCTGCAGTCAGTGTAGCTGATGATTCAGATGGTAAAGTTGGTCTACTTCCAATGGCCATGAAACCGTGCTGCTTGTGTATCCAGATCACCCTGCATAATAAGTATTCATGAATTTTCAAAGATTAGCCTAGTTTCTGGTTCTGGTCTGGTTTCTAGTTTTGGTTTCTCTAGAAAATTTTGATTATTAGGGACTCAGGGAAGGTGATATTGTTTAGACACTTTTCTTTTCGATATCTCGCTTAAGTGCTCTCCTTGCTTACCAAATGCACACATTCTTGATTCTGCTGTAGTGCAGTGGTGGAGGAAAGATTTGGGGAAAAGGTAGAGGAAATACAAAGGCAGAGGGATAAGCCTTTGGAAATGATTTGGAGAAAGATATAAGAGGAAGAGAACAGCTCTGTAGGAAAAGAATACTCTCCATATTCTTTATAAATAATGTATCATGTGGGTGTAGCAAATAGCAATACTTGCCTGGTTGTAAATGCCAAGTGTTGTTGGAGTAAATGAGAGAAGAGTCACAAACTGTGAAGGAGAAGTCTTAGGATCAGTGAACTTTTTGTCATTCAATTATCTATTAGTACCTGTAATTTAAAAAGAGCAGTTGGAGTAAGAGCAGTGTTCAAGTCATGCAACCTCCAGATTTTAGGCAGAGATTGGCATTTCATCAGGCTCCCCAGATTTGTGGTGTTTGCATTGGTTTCTGCTTCTCAGATAGCCTTGATTCAGTGGGAAAAAAAATGTTTACAGTAAACACTATCTTTCATATAGTGTTTGTGAGCACTATCATTAATTGTAGGCACAGTTAATTATAGGATGAGGATAATAAAGTTGATGATGAATAAGGTTGGTATCCAGTCAGACTGAAGAAGAGTTTCATTGAGATTCTATCTTAATAAAAGCAGTTACCCACAGCTCTTACAGCAGAGAGGGCAGCATTCTTTGTGCTCTGAGGGGATCACAAGGTTCCATCTAGGATTTCTAGGGATGATTTCAGTTTTGAGAGCATTATATGTGGGACATATCTCTTCAAGCTAAAGGAATTGACCATCATGTTTTAATAAACACACATGCATTATAATAGTTTTGTTCTTTGACTCAGAATTCAATTAAAATCTGGAGACTATACAACTCAAGTGGTTGTGCTCTATTGGTAGGTTTTTATTTTAATTTGGGCAGTGTCTACGATGGGGAGAAGACATACAGATTTCTTAGGAAGTTTCATATTTCCTGTTTCAGAACCTTTGCTTGAGAAGCTGCATTGCATTTATTTCCCTTTTAGATTTATAAAAGCTGTCCTGAACACTCAGCTGTTTAAATACTGGTGTGATGTGCCACTGCAGAGGCGTTTTACTTTCATATATTGCTTTCATTCAATAAGATGCGCATTTTTTCTGTATAAATGAACTCATATTCAGTAGTGCAATTGATGAATTCTCCTCCTCTTTTTTTCCTGCTGTAACACTGGCAAACAGTTCAGTTCATCCAGGTGTCAGTGCTTTTAGTCGTGTGATCAGAATTTTCTAATGAGGGGAGGAAACAGTAAGAACTGGTTTGAAATCACTTTTCAAGGTCCAAAAAGAAAAAAGAAAGCAAAGCCATCTTAAAATTAACAGCTGGAGTATTATTCTTTATGGCCTTTCAGAAGGGAAAGAATAGAGGTGGATTTTTTTTTTTTTTGCTTGTATAGGTGCAACCTTACACAGTTTTTCTCTCATGTTCACCCCTCATCTTTATCCTAGAAATGTAATTCCTCTTCTGATGTTTCTCCTCTGAGGTTTGTCCTGTGTGACGCAGACTTAGTTTGGTTGTCACAATCTCTGATTCTGTTCAGTTCTGCCTTTTTTTTTCCCATCATGTCTCACCTTATTTTTGGTCAATTAATTTTAATGATCTTTTTAGAGAAATTCTTTCTTTTATTTCAGGGTGTTTTTTTCTGAAGCCCAAGTAAATTGAAAGCAAAAATAAAGCCATTCCAAGTGGTTTCAGGGTGCTTAGGACAGAGCAGTGTCTGTACAAGGGCACTCCACCCCATCTTCTGATTAAAAATCTTGAGTGAGACACGTATTTCTAGGCTCCAATTTCTGTTTTTTCCTGGAAATGGGATTAACCACATTTAAATAATATTTTGAATATTTTGGGGTGGACTTTTTTTTTTTTTTTTTTTTTTTCCTGTGAAGATGTCTCTACAAGGAGAGTCAATAATTTTTTTTCCCTTCCCCATCTCCAAACCCACAAGACAGAAATGAGGAAGTCCTTCACCATCCAGGCTTGCCAGATCATAGATGAAATCCTATGCTGCTTGAAGATACTGGCTTCTGGCCTTGCTCAGTGGTGATAAGATTTTTTTTTTTTTCCTTGATAAAGGATATTGTATCCTGTTTGGAATGACTTCCTAAGCTTTATTGGGATCCACTTGGACAGCACTGGGATTTAACACTTCTGCTAGGCACCTCTTGATTTCTATGCAATGGAGTCATTGAGTGTTTGAGGCAGATGATGTCTTTCATTTAACTGTTTTCTTCTTCCTAAAGCCAGTGGTTTTGATGACTTTGAGCTGCAGCACTGATGAGTATTTTACGTATAACTGAGTAAGATGTAGTTTGAAGTGGGAATTGGGACAGGAAGCTGGATATAATTGGGTGTGACTTCTAGACACACACATTAGCTCTGCAGACACAGGTTGGTCAGGTGAGGATATTTGGTGTGGGAGTGTGGGAGGAGAAGTGTTATTCAGGCTGCTTTGTAGCATTGATGCTTCCAGTGAGCAGAAATGAATGTTTGACATACAAATTCCTGTGACTGTTTGGTTTCAAAAAATAGTCCAAGTTTACAGTAATAAAAGCCTATTTTATATTTATAGTGCTCTAGCAAGGAAGTTTTTTTTCTGCTTAGAAAATCCCTGTAGGACTAGAGAGTCTGTAAATGCATTACAAGTTGGGTCTGTAAACTGGCAGCACAGTGCAAAACTGCAGTTGAGTGCCAGAACTTACATTTGTAGTAGAAGCAGATTTTCATAGGTCTTTGCTGCAAAATGATGTGTTCTAGTATTTAAAACTTGCTTTGAAATGCCTTCCTCGGGTTTTCAGAGGATGGCAGTTGGATCACTTTTCAATTGAGTAGCAATTTGAAGGCACCCTCTTCCTTCCTGAAGTCTTGTATGAGAAGTTAATGCTGCAAGAATGTGGTCTGCTTGTTAGAGGAGTCTTATCAGTAGGCTGGGCTTTAATCCAAAGTAAAAGTGAATGGACAAATATTCGGGAATTAGATGGCAGTTCCAGGCTTTCTTCCTGACAAGCCAGCTCTCAGTGCCTGCTCTTCTGTCTCGAGGCTACCATAATCCATGTTCCTCACACACACAGAAGAAATGAGGAGTCTCTCTGAACTCCTCTCTCATTTGATGGAGTTTCAGCTGTTTCATAGAAAGACTGCTTGCTCTCACACAACAAATATTAATTGTGCTGTTTAACAACAGCTGAGGGGAAATTATATGTCAGGGTGAAGACTGGTCCTTCTATGAAGTAGCAATAGTTTCAATTACTTTGTTTCATTTTAAATAAGGATCTTGTCATTATAAAATTTAGGATTAGCTTTGGCTTCCTTCAGCACCATGCTATGAATTTGTCTAATTCTGCAAAAAAGCAGAGTGCAATTTGCTCTTCATGTAAAAGGAGAAAGTATTTCTAGCTGTAGTAGCTCTAATTAATTTAATGTTATCGTGACAGTAACAGAGGGTCTAGGAATGCTATTATAATTCAGTCATATAATTCATGCTATTATAATTCAGTCATAGTTAAGAACTCATTTTAGCATGTAGGTCTTGGGGTGCAGCATGCCCATTCATCAAGGTTCTGGTAAAACTTGAAGATCTGTAAGGATGAAAGAATAAGAGCTGGTGGAGGGGTGAATAGGGATATTTGGAAATTTCTTTGTTGCGCTGTACAGCAGTTCTAGCCAGGAAAATAGACTGGATGTTATCTTCTTCAAACAAGAAATTTGGTGTGCTTGTGGAAATTTGTTGAAAAGTTCAGCCTTTCAAAGGGACGTAACTAACCAGAGGTCTCAGCATTGTCTTTCTGCTTTTCAAGTCAGAGACTTCCAGGTCTCTGGGCTTTGATCTTGGAGCCAGCAGTGAGAGGCACTGCCTGTTTATTGCAGGATCATTGCAACTCTTGGCACTATCACCAAATTTTAATTTTATTGTTGGTTAGAGATTCTTTTGTTTCAGCTGCAATTCCTTGAGGGATGTTGTTTCATAAGTATTAGCAGATCTTCCTTGTTTCCCTTGAACATAATTCTGCCCTGAGGTGTTGCTGTTTCTTCCCTACATTAAGGTTGTGTGCATTTACTTTGAACATATTCAGCTCAAGAAATTTCATATCCATAATGTGCTTCCTATTTAAGGTTTTAGATGTTGTGAGATAGGAAATAGGACTACCTAGGAAATAACAACTACCATGTTGTTAACTGTGGAGCAAAGAAATCAGATAGAGAATATGTAGTAAAAGAAATTATTTGCTGTATTGTTTTGGCAATGAACTTGTATCTTGACAAGGAAACTTTGAGGTTGTGGTCATAGCAAAGCAAAACATAAAATGAAATAAAATCCTTAAAATAAGGGTTGATTGCCAAGTCAAATATTAAGATGCTGCTTTTCAATATGCTACTGTGAGTAAATTCAGAAAACTGAGGTTGGGACTTGAGAGATTTTTATTGGTTTATACTGCCTCCAAATGGTATCTTAAGCAAGTTTCCTTGTTTACATGTTCCTCAGTTTCTCAAGTTACAGTGTTTTTTATTTGCTTTTGTTTCTTTCAAGCTAAAAAAACTCAAACAAACTAAATGTCAAACAAATATAAACCAAGCAATAAACCACTCCCAAACCAAAATCCTAAATAGCCTGCCTTGTTGAGTGCTTGAGGTTTTAACATTTGGAATGTATTTTGTCACCATTGGGTAAAATATACATTCCCTTCTTCACACTTTCATTTAAGTATTGCTGGAGTAAATAATACCTAATGTTGTCCCACTGATAAAAGGTACTTCAGACAGATAGGGCACCACAGACAAAGGTATGTTCTTTTACTTTTCCTGTCCAAGAAATGGCAAGTGGCATGATTGCAATTTTCAGATTCAGGTTCTTTTTCCTTGAAATCTTGTCTGGTTTATGTTATTCAAATTGTAGTTTTCACAGAGTGTTATTCAAGCTACAACCCTTTGCAGCATTTGGCTTGTTTTGCACTGTATGTCTTCTGATTGCTGTCAAATATCTGCATTGTGTTATTTGCTTAGCTTTGGGATAGCTCCCTTGGATATTTTAGAGCTCACTTACATTTAAAAAGCCATAGATGTAGTAATCTAGCACCAATCAAAAATTTTTCATTTAAATTCTCAAAAATAAGAATTTTTAAGAATAGGAAAGTATGGTTTCCAAGGAGGATTTGGCTCTGTTACTTCAGATTCTGAAAAGGCAAAACCATACAGATAGAAAAGCTATTGTAGCAGCTTTTCTGATTGAATTAGGAGTGAATGCTCTTCTAAAAGCAGCCTTCATTATTAACCCAAATCACTCACTGATACAGCTGACAGGGACAGCTGAGTGAGGAGTCACCAACAGTGCACTGAAGAAGGTGAGTAATTGTAAGAAGGACTTCAGGAATGCTCTTCCTCAGTGTCATGATATGAGCTGCTGCTGTGGTGAAGCGGTAACCATGTACATGAGATACCTTACAGTTGCTGGTAAAATGAAGGTAATGTCAAATGTTTGCTGTTGGCATTTCAGTATGGTAAAAGAAGGTTGAATAAATTGAGAGGAAATGAGCCAGTCTTTGCTTAAAATTCATGAGCGTGTAGTGCACAAAGCCTTGTCATGAGGGAAGTTGTTTCCTCTGCTCTGGCTTCCTGTATGAGTCTCCCAGCTTCTCTAAAAGAGGCATGATGGGTGTTTTTAGTTGCCATGGTAGTCATGTTGTGCCAAGGCAAGAAGTAGAACTCTTCTGACAGCAATTTTAGTCAAGATACAAGGGCGATAACATTCTTCTGGTGCAAAACATAGACTGTGGTGTTACCAAGATGTAATAAACCAACATGGTTGTTAGAGCCCCATTTGATTTAACTGAAGCCTTTGAATTACACTGAAGCCATAGGTCTCAGAGCTACTGCTTTTATAAGCTTCATTTGACTGTTTGTGATAAGGATGTGGTTGCTTCTTTTTTCCATCTCATCAGATTTGGGAAGTTTGTGATACTAAAATCAGCCAGGAAGAAATAGACTTTCTAACACAATCTGAAGTATTAGAAAGCAGGCATTCTTTATTATGGACACACCCAGAGGATATCTCCTCTAATCAGGTGTGTATGGTGAGGTTTTACAACAGGGTATTTATTCCATCCTGATCAAGCACTCATCACAATGTACTTCCTAGCTAATACATAAGCATCATTTTCTCCATGCATCCACCTCCATGGGAAGTCCTTTTGTGGTCCTGGAGGGTTGTCTAAAGGGGTCTCTGGTGGTTGTACTCACTGAGTTCTTCAGTGTTAAAGGTGACCTTTTCTTGAACATCTTCTTTGGGCATGTGCTGTTGCTTCATGTTACAAAACTTGACAAAACCCCAGCTATATTCTTTCTAACAACCTCAGGAGAACTGAAAACGTCTGTTCTCTGTGTTATTTATGACTTGCACAAACTCCTTGTCAGACTGTGAGACTGCTTTACAAGCTGTACTCTGGATGGACCAAACCGTACTTATCTGGGGGACAAGCTCTATCCATTTCTATATATGTGTAAGCAGTAGTGTGTCCATCCCCATCATTCGAACAATAGCTTCTCTTTTCCCAGCAGCCACAGCTGCTGATGAGAGAAGGATGCAGAGGCCAAATAAAAGGGCAGGGGCAGGCTTACAGCTCGTACAAATCTGAGGATGTGTGGCAGTGTTGGCTTAGGGAAAAATCATGCAGCAATTCCACAGTGTTTTTCTACTTCCTTGGTGTCAGGAGTCTCAGTCCCAAGTCTGTCTCAGGGTAGGAGTATTCATACAAGAAAAGCTGAGCTGCCTGGACAGTGTTTCCTTCTTTAAGAAACATTCTTGCAACAGTGGGAATAGCTTTTGAGCATTTGTTCCACCATACATACACAGGTTGACTTTTGAACTAAAATAACTAAACTGGTTTAATATTGCTGCAGAACCTCATGATCATTCAGGACTTGCTAATTCACAGTGTCAGGGACAGGATTCATCATATTAAAGGGTCTTGTACCTACGAAATTGAGAGGTTTTTATTTTGGGATTTGATGACAATGTTGCCTTTTTTCCTTTTGATACTCTTTTTCACCTATACTATGTTCCTTTAATCACATTGGCTTTAAATCCTGAATAAAAGTTAGCTCTAGTGCAGTCTCATGTTATTTTATCTGATATGTGGCCCTTGATAAGGCAGATTCCCTTGCCTCTTTGATTATTAGTTTTTATACCTCTCCTCCTTGACTGTTTTATTTTGTAATTGAGCAATAAAGACATAGCTGTTTAATTTGTTAATTAAGTGAAAATCTAGCCCTCATTTCAGGGTTGATTTTTCACTCTGTTGGGTGTGGGGACCAAATCTCATGGTGCCACATAGTAACTGTCTGACAGAGGGAAGCAGTGGGAGCATTTGCTCTTTGGGATAATCTTGTCCCTTCACTTTGGTGCAGCCAACTCACACCCTGGCTTACCTGTTTTGGGTAACTGTGGCACCAGTGTGATGGCCAGCTCTGTGTGGTGTGTTTTGCTTTTTTCTTTGTAATGCTGACAGGGGAGTGAGTTGCTGCTGGACAGAAGGGATCTCATGTTTCCATACCCTTCCAGCATTCCTGTTGTTTGTCCACCACCAGGCTTCTGCTAGGCAAATTCCTGCTGCCTCTTGGAGGCAAGAGCAGTGCTGAGGTGCAGAGACCAAGGGAGGATGGAAAGTCAGGAACTCTGCAATAACCCATTTGTACTTCAGTTTAGAATGGTGCTGTTTCTGGCCTGCGTGAGGTTCTCTTTAAAGAAGCAATCTGATATAAGTAAAGTCTGTTTGCAACAAAGAAATGCTTTTGCCTGATTGCTTTCAGTTCTGGTTTGATTTTGTAGTTGGGCTTTTTCTACAGACACCTATAGGAAGTGGGGCTGTGGTTTGATTAGGGAAGAATGCTAGGAAAGTAAAAAGAGGATAAGAATGTGGAGGGTTGATGATAATTATTGTTGTGATTATTAAGTTTATTTTTGCTTCTTGCTGTGGATCTAGTATAGCCCTGAAATCTGATGCGTCTTAAAGTAAAATAAAGTGAGAGCTTTTACCTGTTTTTGGTAGCATGGCAACATTTCTGGAGAGATTCTCTGAAGTATTCCCAGTGGACATGCACAATTAAGGGAAGTAAGTAGTCTGGGATAGAATATGTAATCTACATAGTGACTTCTAGAATAGAAAGCCTCTAAGTAGACAGGTGATTACTGTGTGCATCACAAAAGGAGGACTGTATGAAAGCTATTTATGCAATATACATATTCTCTGTCTGAAAGCTAAGTGAGCCTATGCCTGGGAGCTGCAATAACAAAACAAACAGATGAGATTTCTTTTTAACTTTAAAATAATACAACTGCTGCCTCCAGTCAGTGTGAGGATGAATGACTTCTCTTTTGTGATCTGTATGTTGGATTAACACAGTATATTTTATTTGGGTTGCTTTCTGAACTGTTTCTTGATGACTGCTTCAAGTGTGGTATATGACTATACTCTGCTTGTTACCCCGAATATTAAGGAATAGCTGCACTCCAGAAGTCTTTTCTTAAGAAGCTGTGCTTAACACCTTGTTCTCCTGTGTGCATGTGATAAAATGACTCAGGACCTGTCTACTGAAGGAGTGGTGACTCTTATGTCAGTCAGTACCATCATGATAAGTGTTGCTTGCCAAGTATTTGGTATTTTCTTTCCATGTACTTGAAATCTTTTGCTGCCTAAAACTAGTTTTTCCATCTTTCTTTTGGTTGAGAATTGTCAGAAGGCAGTTGTTGGAACTGTTAAGCTTAAGCCAGAAGAAAGGCTTTGTACAAATTGAATCTCTTTACAGGAAACAATTAATTTTCTAGTTCAGAAAATTAGTAGTGGTGTGTATTTCCAGTTCCCTGATTAACTTGCTAATTTTGGTTGATTTGGATCAATTTGTCAAAAAGGCAGATATACTTTTTCTGTAAGTTTCATGAAACTGACCTGGGGCAGGAGAGGGAATCTTAGGAATGCTCAGAGAAGACAGTGAGAACAACTAGTTTTACAGGCATGGAAGAGTTAACATCAGAAAATCTGTCTTTAAAAATGGCTCAAACATAAGCTGTGGTCAAACGTCATGTATGAAAATCTAGCATTCGAGCCAGCTCTCTCAGAATGAGATGTTGAGGTGGTCAAAGCTCCGGGTTTTGGCAAAATAAAAGTAATTTAAACAGGTTTCTGTGGGTTGTTTTTTCTTTATTTTTTTTAGTATATAAGAATTCTCCGTAGCAGCAGTAAACCTCTGTAGTCATTCATGTATTTGCTTTGCCAGCTGTAGGAGTTTAGGTGCTGTCCAGTATCGCTAGGGACTTGTGTCTGCATTTCTGTTCAGGTAGGTGTTCCAAGAGAAGACAGTAAAATCTTTAATTCAGCTATTTTAAGCAGAGTTATGTTAGTGGTTGTCTCAAGTATTTTACATTTCTGCGATTAGTACCTCAGAAATATTCCACTGCTGTCTGCTTCATGTGGCTGTAACACTGTCAGTATTTGAAGTGTTTTATAAATTTAATTAATACCCAGAGACACTCATGGTACACAAAACAGATGGAGGTTTTTTTTTCAGTCACTTAAGTTGCTCTGTAAGTTCTCTACTTCCATCTTTTTTTTTTTGCTTCTGCTCAGTATCTATAATGTGAAATACATTATCTGGTTTGTAAAACTGATGTAGTAGTTGCAGGCTCTGTAATTCTTTCTAGTGGAATTCCTCTAATTTATTGTTACTAAAAACTCAAAGAAAGCTTACAGACTTATTTCAGAAGCACAGTTCTTAATCATGATAAACAAACCCATGAAAAAGGAAGGTTTTTACCAATTTTATTTCACAGTGTTTCTCAGGTTACCTTACAGGTGGTGTAAGAGAATATAAATATGCTGCCAACGTGAGACAGAAACCTCCCTGAAAAACAAAACAACAGCTGAAATCTGCTGTGTCAGTGGCAATCTGCTGGAGATGTATTTGTCTATCAGTTTATGACCTTGTGTTTTTGGGTAGAATTTTCATAGTCTAACTGTGCTAACTATTGGACTTTTAAAAAAAATAAACCTTGTGCAGGCTAATTAAGATTCATATCCTTAAAACTGGATGTACTTTATATCCCTGTTTGGAAAAGAAAGAAAAATTAAATTACAGAATTAATTTAAAACTTTTGATTTTGGGTACTGTTTTTGTTCCGATGAAGAAAAGATCTGTCCTCAGAATAGTCAAGAGAGCATTATCAAGTAGCAAAGTTAGATTATTGATTTAATGTTCCTTTCTGCACTCTGGAAATAGTGTGGAATGCTCTAGGTAGGTGCTTATGGTTGTCAGAAGATGTAAATCAAGATGGAGATGGGCTAATTGTTGATAAGGGACAACTTAAGATCATTATGCATTAAAAATCTATTATTGAATTAAGTTAAAACTATTAACTATTAATATTTTATCATGGCATTGACAGAAATCTGTACATTTTCCAATCTCTTGCTTTATTACAAATACTATTGGCAAACATTTTCAGCATATACATCATAGCTAAAAACCCACAAAGGAATATATAAATTATGTGTAAGTAGTTGATGCACAGTACCAAGGGGAGGAAGTGGTCTAGAGGACAAAAAAATGCTTGAGAGAAGCACAGTCTGCAGTTATGAATTATTTCATATAAATATTGCCTATGGCATGGATATTTAAAGGGGGTGAAAAGCCGAATATATTACAGGGAGCTCATATCAGCTGCGAGCTGTGGGAGCGATTCCGAGAGGAGGGAGCCTCGGATCCCCCCGAATGTTTTGTCTGCAGCTGACCAAAGCCGAAGAGCGATTCCTTCTTGCGCAGGAGGAGCCGCGCGTGTTCCCGGGCGGTGCAGGAGCGCTCGGGCCGGCGCTGCGGGCTCGGCTCGGGCACAGCCCCGCAGATGGCGCTGGCCCCGGCGCCGCTCGCTGCCCGGCCAGGAATCGCTGTGCCGGGAATTCTGATGGGCTCCGCGCACAGCGCGTGCCTTTCAGGTGACTGCTGGAAACCAGATGTTTTTTGATAAGATTTTGATAAATGTATTGGGATCCACTGACAATAAGATTTAACATGCACCCAGGGGAGTAATTCTATTTTATTTATATTCCTTAGCTCGGATAGATTTATTTTTTAAAATTTTTGTTTCGTTCCTTTCTTCTAGCCTTCTTAATAAGTGCATTGGACAATTTATCCCCACGATAAAATTATATGAAATGTGTTTGCCCTTTTTTTTTTTTTAATCTAAAACCTTCAGCAATGCATACAGCACAACTGAATTTTCAAAGGAAAACTCTTTGAAGTCCTTTTTTCTTTTTTCTTTCTTTGTGTCTCTGTCTCCCCCTTTCTCCATCTCTCCCCCCTCCTTCTCTCTGTCTGTCAAGTTCAAGAGCAGCTCAGATGCCATGAATTAAGTGAAGCACAAAAGGGGAAAAGGAGACCCTTTTGAAGAACAAAGGCCTCCCATTAGGCTGCCGTGTTCTTTCTCTGACCAAAATTGCTCCCTACATGGTTTTTATTGCTGTCCACATGCTTGGCACATAAGGTAAATACAGTAGGACCCTCGTTACCTCACACTCTCTCTTCCTCTTCCCCCTTCAATAAATGTTTTGTCTCTTTGATGTCCCTAGTAATTCTTATACTGATTGTTCCCACCCTCATAAAAGCCCCAGGGGTAGTCATGGTGGTGGATAGCATTAGATACTGTGTAACTGCTTCCAGAAAAGAAGACAAACTGCAGCCGAAGAATTTATTTCAGGTGGAAAAGAATGGGAAGAAAATACAGATGTTTTCTTTTCAACATGTTGCCTCTTTGCCCCAGCTATGCTTATATTTCCCAGGGAAGTTCATAATTTCTTCCTGTTTGTTTCAAAAACAAACAAGGAAATATGGCTAAGTCAGAATTATGAGAAAATGCGCACCACAAGACTTGAAAGTGATAGGAACCTTCTCTTAAGCCTTCTTGTTTATTTATTTTTCTTTGGTTTGGGAAGTTCTCTGTTTCAGAGCTTTGGTGAAAAGTACCAGCTAAGGTTCAGACTGAGGTGGATTTCAAAATGTGAAATGCGCAGTGCATGCCTTTTAAAAATAAATCACTCAAGCCCTTCCTACTGAAGAGAAATTTAAAAATAACACTGAAATGTATGCATGCATATAAAAACTGGAACCAGTGTAAAACACTATCTTAAACCTAAAATTGTTCCTAAAAACGGAACTTTTTAGTACTTGAATCACAAAATTGCTAGTAGTTTCAAAGACATCTTTTGGTGAGTTAATTTTTATGGCAGAATCCTGACAGGTAAAAATATTTGATGTGAGATAGCATAATTCGTGGTGAAGTTGTCTGGAAATCGTAAAGTATACAAGTATTTCTTGGAATTTGAAATTATATTCTTACCAAATAAATTGTTTTCAGAAATACCTATTTGTTTCATTATTTGTACTTGTTTTCATCTTCTGGTTCTGCATTTTCAGTGACATGAAGTAGTTTCATTAGATTGTGTAACACAATTTAATATGTAATGATTAACAGAACGTGTAACTGTTTTTATTTTTGGCACTGCTTCTTACTGCTACCACCTCATCTTCTGCAGTATATGCTTTTATGAGCATCTACTATTATGAACATAGTAATTCCAGAGAAAATGCCAACAAGGCTACTTAAAGAAATAACAATGACTCTTATCAGTCTATTTTGTAGATTACAAGGCAAGGAAAATCCACCTTGAAATCTGACTTTTCATGGCAAGTTTGATTTTTTTTTTTAAAGCTTCTTTTTTCTTCCCCATGTTGCTCATGTTGCATAATAAATTTTAAAATAAATTATTGACTGTAATCAGTTGAATACTTCCTCACTCTATGTGAACAAGGTTTTACATACACATCTCTGCAAAGGAATTAAATTTGCTTCCCCATCCCCTTGTAATTGGCTTGCTTAGCTTCCTACTGTGGGGGGGAGGTGATGCTGGCACTTGCTGAACTTTCAGTATGTAATTGGCATATTTTGATCCATATTTCATGCAAGGATGGGTTGTCTAATGTGGCATCTGCACCTTCAGGTGTTCTGGTAGAACGCCCCATAGGTAGCAGTGGTGCATCTGCTTGTGGTGGATGTGGATGCTGTGATTAATGGCAGTGCTACAGCTGCCTGAGTATGGAAGATGAACCTTTGTTCTACCTTCTCTCTCCCTCTTGCCATGCCCCATTTGTCATGTAGCCTCTCCTGTTGTCGTTTAACCTATGTCCCCTTGCTCCATGGAGCTGCACCTGCACTCATCTTCCCCAGCCTCACAAATCTGCACCAGACCCTCCCTTCCCCTGTGCCTGTGGGCATGGTTCTGTTCACAGGTCAGAGCAGAGTCTCTCCCTGGTCCTGAGCAGCAGACAAAGGACCAGGCTGTGCCAGGATGGTCGAGCCCAGGGAGAGGAGGAGGCACAGCTGCCATATCCACAGTTCAACCACAGCTTTAATTGGACCAAGAACACTGGAATGCTTTTGTGGGGAGCTGGGACAAGTCTGGGAACCACTGGATTCAAAAGCTCCATGTTGGGCAGAGTAAGAGGAAGACTTTCCGGGGGAGGCGGTGCTTTGTCACACAGAATCACAGAATTAACAAGGTTGGAAAAGCCTTTGAGTCCCACCTATGGCCTAACACCCCCATGGCTCTGAGTGCCACATCCAGTCTTTTCTTAAACACCTCCAGGGATGGTAACTCCAACACCTCCCTGGGCAGCCTATTCCAGTGCCCAGTTCCTCTTTCTGTGAGGAACTTCTTCTTTATGTCCAGCCTAAAACTCCCCCTGGTGCAGCTCAAGGCTGTGTCCCCTAGTCCAGTGGCTGTTCTCCATGAAAACCAATGTTTTGCAATTAACTAGCATGATTTTAATACTACTTGGAATGTCTTTGAGGATGAATAGGAACTAAAATATAAATCAGCTTTACACAATAAACACAATAAAAAGTGAGTGTCAGCTTCTGAGTATTTCTTTCAGCAATAGTAAAATTATTTTCCCAGGCATGTCTTGTAGGTAACTTCTTTTGAATTTCATCAGATTCTTCTTCCTTATAGTTTTTCTTCAAGAATATATAATATATACCTAATAGAGAGCACTGGGTATTTTCAATTGTATGTCTGCACAAAACAGACTCACAACCTGAATTCTGAGTTTCACTTGACAATTTCTGTATAAAGACCAGTGACACAGTAGACAAAGATTTGGTGGCTTCCATTGAAGACTTGTTGAAATAAGTAATGAAATAACATGTTAGCAAGAGGCTTGGTTTTAATTATTCAAAACTCTGTTCCTTCCTTACATAGGAACTGCAAATTTGTAAGAAGAGTACCTAGTGCCTTGGAAACACTGCACAATGAAAACAATGCACTTAGATTGCTACTCTGGAAATAAGCTGTACATTTTAAAGAAATGATGATGTCTTCAGAGTGATTTTATTTCTTTGGCACTGATGCTGCTGGAATTTGCTCAGGTTTATCTTAATTTTGAGCTCCTAGACATTGAGGAAAGGCTTAGCAGAGCTCTGAAATGTGAGGTTGGTTATTGTAGTCATTGAATAGTCATATTCACATTGTCAATCCAGGATAAGGGGTTCAGTACATCATCTGTTTCTTCCCAAAGGGCTAATATTTCTTATTAGATTCTTAGTAGAGCCTTGAAGCTGTGTAACTACTCTCATCTTCATCACACAAAATATAAAATCTCTTGAGGTAAATAAAATTTTCTGCTCTTTTATTCTTTCATTTGCAGACAACAGTAAGCAATACTCCTTGTACTTCAGGTTGTAGCTTGCATTCTGAGTTCTCTGCCACTGGAATGTGCTCTTTTTCTCTAGCTTGCTTTAGGTTATAATACAGAGATTATTCTTTTTATGTTTACCTTGCTTGTTTCTTGTATTTAGCATTTTTTTTCAGACAGCAACATAAAATGGAAACTTGTGCAAAAATATTATGTTGCATGTTGAATTTTGAACACTGAGTAAAATTTTCAAAGTTTATTACTGTTTCTCTGCAAGAGGAGATTTTTGCATGCTGACATTTGATGTTTTGTTTTCTAGGGGCTAAACAAAATGTTAAATAAATTAGAAATTGGTGTAGCAAAATCCATTGAACCATGTTCAGGAAAGAATCTTCCCTGGTGGGTGAATTTTTCAGGCTGCAGTGGTTTAGGAAATTATGACCTGTTTTGCCATGTTGGTGTAGCCTACCCTGGTCATTAGAAAAGAGGAGACAGAAATTTACATACAGTAAGTGATCTTATGGTAGCCACTTACTCTGAAGGCCGTACAGGAACTCTTCATGTGTAGAAAAGTAAACACCTTTTTGACTGCTTTTTTTAAGGGCAAAGCTAGTCTAAATTACTCTGAATTATTTTGTACAGCTGCAAGCACACAGGTTACTGTCACACTGTAATTTGTAGTGCTAGAGACCTGGCCTTTTGTGTTACATACAATTTTTGGATAAGGAGTCTGTTGCATTGATTTTTAGATACGTACGTAGCATTTGAGTTCACAAAGATCCATTTTCAGGGGAGTATTTTAGATATGGAGGACTTCATAAAATGTATCCCTGAGACGTCACCTAGAGAGATGTGAGGTAGCTACACTTATCCGTTCTCCGTGTTTTAGATTTAGGGACCACCTCTCTGGTTTTTTCTGAGATACCTACAAATTTATATGAGCATATATTGTAATATTGTGTAGAAACAATTGTCGGTATTCTTAGTAAGGTCTAGAGAGTTGTGTAAATGGCTTTTTCACTTCGGAGCTGTTGTATGAAATTCAGCATCTCGGATTAAGCTCTCTGATCCCACATTCTATTTCTGTGCAGAGTACCCACATTGGAGAAGAGCAGCCCTGCAATACTCAATTTTACATTAAAGTCTCTCAGCTTTCTTCCATACCCATACTTGGAGAGCTTAATTAACAGACTAATTACTGTTCCAGATAGATCTACATGTTCTGATGCAAATTAACATGGAGTTGAAGAAAGCAGAAAGGAAATGAAGCTGTCATGTGTGTGGCTGCTTATCAGCTGTTGAGTCTGTTTGAGGAGTGCACACTGAACACTTGTGTGATCCTTGGCAGCTGAAAAGTGGTGTCCATGGTTGTGCTTGGCATTAGGAGAAGCACAGAAGCGCTTTCTGAGGCCAGTCTATGTTTTGTTGGCTTTTTTTTTTTTTT
>VXBI01013295.1:378520-456354 GCA_013397375.1 Toxostoma redivivum | reverse complement strand
TTTTTTTTTTTTTTTGCTTGCCTTATAGCCAGAATGCAGCTTTGCTTTGTCTTCCTCAGGAAGGTTGCTGCTGCTGTTGGCCGCGCGGGTTTGTTCTGCGGACACAGGCTGGGAGTCTCGGGAGGAGGGAGACTTGCAGTTGTAATCTCTCCTTGCCTTGCCTCTGGTCAGGCAGCCAATTGTTTTTCTGGTTTGGTTCCTCCGGGTGGCATCTGTCTTCAGGAAAAATTTCCTTACAGCCAAGTGTGGACTGCTGAACTGTGGCTGTCTCAGCGCCACTGTTTCTGACTGCTACGCTGAATTAATTATGTGTGCAGTTATGGTGTAGGTGCTGGAAATGTCTGTGGTTGTTCAGAATGGAAGAGCTGTTCTTAAGTGAATTTCTTTGTCATCCTCTGGAGCCTTTTTTGGGTTATTTTTACTTTACTCTTAAAAAAAAATCCTGAAAAATAGTATTTCATATTTCACGTATATAAAATCTGGTTTGTGCCACTTAGAATGCCTTTCCTGTCCTGTGATTTTATTCTCGATATTAGAAGTGGTTCATATGCCTACACAGCATTTCACTCCTATCTCCTCAGCTTTATCTTACTGCAACTTTCTAGTTGTAGATGCTTGTTTAATACTAATCAACTCTTTCATTGTTGTTCAACATATTATATTTTAACTGTGTGTTATTGACACAGTATTACTTGAAGGCTTCTCTTAAATGCCTGTTTTAAAGATCTGGAAAACAGTGTTCTTTGAAAGATTGGTTACAATTACTTGTACAGAATTAAAAATATATGAACAGTGTGACTGTATATAGCCAGATGTTGCAAGATCAGCATGAACCTGACAAAGCCTAGAAGGGATTCTGCTCTCTCTAGGTAAAGACTTGAACAAATACATGGGACCTGCAGTGTTCCCCCAAAGGCCAAAAGAAATGAATTCTCTTGAATCAGAATGTGATTTCTCTGGAAAAGTTTGCTCCACTGAGAACACCTTCTCAGCATCTCCTGGGACTTGAGCCATAAAGGTCTTGGGTTCAAAGTAAGCTGGAGTTTGCACAAGGCAAGTGTAGAGAAATAATTAATCTAGTGAAGGCTGGGGTACTCAGTTCTCTTTTGTTTCACGGAGAAAATGTGGCTGTGTTCTTGCTGTATGAGTTATTAAATTGTTTTCTCTTGCAATATTTTCCTTAAGAAGGGGACAGCTTTAAATATTCACTTTTTTCATGTTTAATTTTTAAGAAATCAAAGGCTTTTTGGCTGACATAATGATTTATGCAATTCATAGCTGTAAAACTGAAGTTCTTTGTAATACAAGAATCAAACTTGTGTAATGGCAAACAATTTTCCAAATACAAAACAAATGTGTATTATACAGTGTTTCTATTGCTTTGGCTACATTTGCTGCTCAACAGCTTTACTGGTCAGTGGCTGAGTAAAGTTAATAGGACTTGTAGGTAGCAGAATCTCTTTAGGTGTTAAACAAGAAAGCAGCATCACCTTCATGTTCTCATTTTTCTTCCTAGGGAAGCCACGGCTAAAGACACAAGTTAAAAGTATGGAAATGGCAAAATGCTATTAAAATAACAGAAAGGTTTTTAACGTTTATGAGTGTGTAAAATATACAGTGTAATGTCTGCTCTCAGAGATAACAATTGTATTTTTTATGATGAAAATGGAACACAACTGAACTGTTGTTCAGCAGATACTTAAAGCATTCCTGGGACAACTTTGCCTAAACTATATCTGCTATAAATTTATGTAAACTGTACCAAAATCTGAGTTTTAAGAAAATTTGTGTGCTGAAGTTCCTAATATTGTTTTTTCAGATGTTTTGAGCTTGTCTTATGTACGTAAAAGTTCCACCTTCCAATGCTGCTTTAAAGTTAAAATAAATCTTTTGCATTTCAGCATGTGCTATTTTAAAAGAGGGTAGTTCCAAATAAAGGGAGGGAACTCTCTTATTCTATTTTGGAGTGTTCCTTGAGGAGGAACCTGTAAAAATACGGCTTGTGTGAATTTTCTCCTCTTCATGGGCAAGGTGGGGAAGTAAAGACGAGCAGCAGTTGGAACTTGAAAATGGATATTTCCGTATAACTAATAAAATTACTCTTCAGGTCACCAGGGCTGCAGAGTCAGCTGTTGTGTCCAGTGGATTTTGATTAAATTGGAGTGCAACATTTTCTTTTCCCCTTTGTGTGAATCTGGCTCTTTGAGGCATGCCCTCCTAGAGCATGTACTGTTTCAGTCCTTATTTCAAGCATTTCCACTCTTTGTACCTGCTTTGAGCCCTAGGATTTTTTGCCTTATACCTTGACCTTGGTGTACCGTGCATTTGTGAAGCTAATAAGGTGGATATAAGAGAATAGCCTGTCCCTCAAGTTAAGGGTGAGAGGCTAGGAAATAAACACACTGTGTGCTACAGAATGGAAGAGAACAGAAAGAGATATTTAAGAGGAGATTAAATACACCTTTACATACTTTCCAGGTGGCAGGGAAAAAGATGATGTACTGACAAAAGGTCATCTTTTCTTTCTTTGATAATATATTGTTGTAATTTGTTAACTTGTTTACAAGCTCTAAATTAGATTTTTATACAAAAAGTCTCTGAGTTTTATTAAACCTGAAAAGGTGGCAGGAGTTTCTGGGCAGGGGGATGTTTAATCATGTTTTTCAAAGAACATTGAGATGATTAGGTTATGATGACTGTTAATTCCAATTCTTATCATTTTTTTGCATCCGCTGTCCAGTTGGTTACATTTTTCAGCAGCATGGAAGTCTCAAGGAGATTGGTTTCCTAGGGATTCCCCAGTAAATGGGCAGGTAGAGGAAACTGTTACCATTCACATAAAAGGAAAGAATTCAGTAAGAACATGAGACACATCAATTGTTGGAAAATTAATGCAGAAAAGAGATCTTTATAAAACATTGCAGAAGTTCAGTAAATCAGAGAAACCCATCTTTAGCCTAGCCTGTGTGTGTGTGTATATATATATATATATTTGTTTGTTTGTTTGTTTATAAAATGCCCTTAAGGTAGTCAAGTCTTTTGTGGTGAACTGTACAGTTAATTTTAATCTCTATCAATTCTTTGACTCTGTTTATGGGACGCTCTACAAGTGATCTTACTGGTGAAACTGAGAGTAGGGCTGGAACAGTGCAGACACAGAATTGGGTTCAGAGGACATGGGTGCTAAAAGGAAGTGCTTGCCAAGAAGGTGGATTTGCTGCCACATGAGTTCTTGTTCTGAGGTAATACAGATTTTTAGCTTTTCTGGAAATGACTGTGCAGAACAGCTTTTTGTAGGTTGCGTCTCTGATGGACTTACCAAAAGGGGCAAACTCTTGCTTTAATCATAATCTATCTTAAAAAAATCTCCAAAATATAAGAATTGCAAGATGCAGACAATTCAGGAAAGAACCTTTACTGGTTTCAATGCCCAGTGAATTACGTTGCTACTATCTGTGTTCCAATAACATTATATCTTATGTTGCTTCAAGGGAAGAAAAGTTTTGGCTAACTTTTAACTGAAATGTGAAAACAGTATCATGTTTCCTTGGAAGTTTCTGTTCTGAGAAAGGAAGTAGTATCTAAATAGATTGAGATATTAAGAAAAACTGAAATTGAGCAGTGCTATGCCAGCTTTTTTTCTGTGAACTTCCTCCATTATAGTATTACATATATCAGATCCTAGTTTATATCAGATCCTAGTTCAATCCAAAATAAATGTGTTTATGGTATGGTGGGCTCTGTCTTGTTCTTCATTACCACAGCAAGTATTAGAAGCACTGGCAAAAATGCAGGGCTTATGGGTATCTTTTCATTCTCTGTTGCTGGTAAGAGAGCTGATAGAACTCAGCCTTGTTATTTTTCAGTCAGAACAGTCTATCAACTAATTTTTAATTAGCTATGAACGAAATCAAAATTGATTGATCAGTTGATCAAAATCTAGGTAGTAATTCTAAGAGATGAGAACTGCTATTGGATGTCTTGAGTCAGTGTTGACAAAAACATGTCCCGATTCTGTGGCTACAGCTTCAGTAGGTTTCTCTTGACATTGCCTGATGCATTGCATTTTGCACATTGCTTTGTATTTGAAGGAAGCTGAGAGCATGATGGTGCAAGTGCATTTTGCAGTGTAAGGCTTTTGGGTGGTCACGGTTGAATGCTTTATTTAAGGGGAAAGCTAATATGTTACAATCACTAATGTACTGGAGAAGAGCAGCAATGATGGTGACTTGAGTGACTCCTCTATATGTATATCTGATTACAGCTCTTTTTTTAGGCACATTACAGTATAACAATACATCTCTTTCTGAAACAGAAGTATCTATTTTTAAGTTATGGTTCCATGCTTGGCTAAGCCAACTTAACAGCTCTCTGAAGCTGGAATTGGACTCCCCATGCTCCTTACCTTCAGCTTCATTATCTTGTCTTTGTTCCTCTTCCTTTGGAAAGTCTTTTACTGTTCTGACAAGTTATATACTCCTCTGGAAGGATGTCGTGACAAAGCCAGCACAGGGTAGCCAAAAATTGTAGGAAGTCCAAATGTGGAGCGTGGCCTCCTTTCAATAGTGCTAAGCCATCACAGTGCTGTACCCTGACTCTTCCCCCTCATATTGAAGCTGTGACAAACCTTTTTAAGTTTCCTGCCACTGGAAGGACAGGGTAGTTCTCCTTTCTTTCCCACTCCTTCATGATTCAGCCTCTGCCCTTGTATCTGTTTTCAGTCTTTAGCTACCACGCATAGCTGATTTAGCTTGCAAGAAAAATAATTTTCTGGGTTTTTTTTCATGGAGTTAGTTTTCTTCTGGACTGCCAACTAAAATTGTCTCCCCCTCTGGTTAGGTGAGCACCAGGGAGGCAGTGCTAGGGAAGAGGTAGAGCCAACTTGTGATTGGAGGATAGAAAGAAAATTAAGCTTTTCTTTTTCAGTGCTGAACAGTCATAAGATTGACTTTGTTATAAAATCTAAAAGTATTGTGAGGCTGTGGTTCAAACAATTCAAACCAAAGTAGATTGATTCTGCTTGGTTCCAGCGTTGATGGTATTTGCTCTGCTGGCTTGTCTGATTTTTGCAGGCATCCAGGTTGGGAGCTGAGCTGCCAGAATTGTTTTTTCAGAAGGATTAATTTTCTGATGCCTTCTTCTGTAGGCTAATCATGCCAACCATGGGGGTGAGTTGGATGGTGGTGTGACCCCATGGGAGGGATGGCTTGGGGAAAAGGGGATTGCCCTACAACTTTGTCAACTTCGGTTGTTTTCATTATCACATTAATAAAATGTTTCAACTACTTCTACATCTACATATGTTTTGTAGATGAGATAATTGACATATGTGATGCAAACAAGAGGGAGATGTTATGTGAGTAAGACAATGTTTCTGCAGCCCTGAGGAAGATTGAGTTGTAATGAGAATAATCAGGGGTTTGTGAAAAATATGAATCAACAAAGGAGATAAAGGAGGCTGTGATGGATAGAAGGTACTTGACTGGGGCTTCTGGGAGTCAATATGAGACGTTCTTGGTATGTTCCTGGCAATCATGTTCCCATGGAGATAGAAAAGCACTCAGTTATCTGTGTCTTGTTCTGGACTTGTATTGGACAGATGGAAGTCAAAATAGAGATCTTATACTTCTTGCATAATTAACATTTGCATCTCACTGCTGTGAGATGTAACTGGGGCCAAAAGATTAACAGGATCAGGAAAGAAAAGGGATTATTCATTTACAGTACATTATGCTAGGTTAAATGAAAGCTTTGTAAAGCCTTTGTACAGAATTGAAAAACCATTATACAACAGGGAACAAATAAAGTGCTAACCAGAGGGGATTAGGAAGAAACTTCTCTGGTAAGTGGGCTATTCCATGGGTGTCCACTATGAGGTTTCTTGTATCTTGTATTAATCACAGTCGGGCAGGCTTTAGGTTCAGCAGTTCATGTCTTTACAACAATTCTTAGGACCATTTAAACAGATGCTATCTGTTGATTTGAATAGAAATGTGTAGCTGGAAAGACTGCTTAGGGAAGCAAAGTTTAAATTTAGTTGTGCACAAGATCTCTTTCCAGGAGAGAGAGCCTCTGGAGAAAGGCCAGGGTCTGCCACCATCAAAGTGTAACCAGAAACCTGACAAAGAAATAGCAAGGGTGATTTTTTGCAGTAGGGGTGTGTGGAGAAATTTGTAAGTCAGGAGCATGTGGAACATCAAACTGGTGCTGGAGAGGTTTAAAAATTCAGCTAAAATAGCGGGCACATGGTTGAGAACTGAACATATGTCTGATTTCAAGTGTGATAATTTAAAAAAACTTATTAGTAAAAATTGGTGTTAAAACCAGATAAGGTGATCTCAGCAGCAATAAAAAGGGCCTTTATAGTATGATACATATGTTTCTGTAATTAACAAGACAAAACCCCTAATAAATTAGTCATTCATTTGATTGTTAATTTAATAGGCAAACTGATGATTCATTGTGCACATAAGGTAGATTAGTTGTCATCTGAAGTAATACTGTAGGATTTCAAACTTGCACAGTGAAGTAAAACGTGGAAGAGTAATTGTGAGGAATGGTGTTTGAAGAGACTTCCTGATGTTGTATCTACATGTTGGCTCTTGCAGCCAAATAATCTCTGAGAGAACAGCTCATGGTGAATGCACAAGTATTGATGGCTGCTATTTTAATACAAAAATGAGGGAAGTGAAAGAATAAACTCAGATTATTTAAAATTGTACCTCTGCTACTTGGTAACTACTATCCATCAGCAAAAGCTGCTTGATAGACAAGTAGCTGTCCATACTCTGCTATTTAGAAGGATGCTATAGATTTTTAGATTCTAAAAGAAAAATTATTGAAGAATAAACATAATAAATACCTTATATAGCTTCCCCCCTCCTGGTGAGACAAAGAGGGGTCCAAATGGAGGTCTGGTCTTCAATGTCTTTCTGCTGGCTTAGGAGGATTCCAGCTCCAGCTTTGCTCTCTGTACTCTCCTTCTGAAATAGCAGTCTGTGTTTTTTTCTTTCCACAGTGGTCATGTCCCGGTTAGCAAATAAGGAAGAGAGGCAGTGGCATGGCTTGGGAAGCACTGTCTGATGTAGTCATGTGGAATTACCTTTCTCAAGCTAATGAAATACAAGCACACAAGGAATTGTTTGGAATACACTGATCTATTTTTCCTGATGGTGTTTAGCAAGCTGATAAAGCTCAAGGAATACCAGTGAATGCCTTTATTTCAAAATTTGCATACAACAGTTTTTATGATTGCATGATGTAGGAGGAATGTCTATGCAGATATGACTTCATGAGCCAAAGTGAGCCACCACAGCAGCACCTCTCCCCCTGCTCCCCATTTATCAACTTCTGCACTAGACACCTCTCTGGCCTGATAAAGTAGTGCCAAAAAGGTACAAGCCCCCAAAATAGAGGAAATTATGAAATTTCCCCTCCCCTCTTTAATGAGAGACAATTTTTAGGTTGACTGACCAGCCTGTGGAGTTGTAGTCCCAGGGCACTTTCTGAAATGTGCAGAAGGGTGAGGACTTCTGTTCTTACCTGCTCACCTGCTTTTGAGTGGCCTTAAATGTTTCCTAAAAATGGGGAGAAAATGCCATTCTCAAAATAAATGGGAGTGGGGAGGAAGAGGGATGCTTGAAATAATGTATGAGTTGTATTTCTAAAATCTGTGAGACAAGGCAGTTTGCATTTAATAATTTAGACTGACTGGAAAGACACCTCTCTAATTTGTTGATTTTATGTATTTGTTGATGACAATAAATCTTAAGTGACCGAGGAAGCTGCAGAGAGGGGGTAGAAAAATGAGTGAGTCAATAATGTCAAAAAATGGGGTAGTTTTATTTTAAAAGCTGGAGGTCAGTTGCACTCGCTTGAGTAACTAGATAATTTTATTTGCTGATAGACATTTTTGGTCAATAAAAATAATCTAATGTCAATTCATACAATTTTCTGTGGTGGGAGAGAAAAAGTCTTTTCAGATGAATTTGCTGTAAGCCTTTTCAGTTCTTGTTAAGATTAAAGCTCTGTTTTGTAATTGTATTGATAAAATGCACTCTTTTATAATGTATCTGATTTAGAATGGCTTACTTCATTGATTACCAAATTAAAGTGATACAAAATCAATAGTAACACATACTAAAAGGATTAAGGACAGGATAACTGAAAAATCTCAATACGGTTGTTAATGGAAAGTCAAAATCTACTGGCTGTGTCTTTTTCTTCAGCAAGTGCTTTCTGTGTCTGCCAGGGATCAGAAAGAAGTATGGAAACTTCAGTGATGAAGTTTTCATTGGATGCAAATATTGGTGAAGTTGCTACTGTCAGATCCATTACTGCAAAGGGGTCTAAGTCACCAATTTTTTTTTCTGGGAACTTACTCATGCATTTTAATTCAGCTAAGCAGAGTGTCTGTTAAACACCTAGCAAAAAAAAAGATGTGGGTTTCACTTTTGGTAGAAGAGCTTGTGCTCTGAAACATGTACACTCTAAAAATTAGTCGAATTAGTGATGAATTACAGTCAGGAAATAGCTTTTGGAGTGAGGCAATACCTATGATAACACAATACTTGAGATACAAATATGGTTGAGTCTAACTTTATGGTGCTGATAGGAAATTTGTAACATCAGGAGAGTTGCCAACAAAGCCGGAGATGTGATAGATTCAGAATGTGAAAAGCCTGTCAAACTGAATTTAAAATTCAGACCTTTGGTTACACCAAGTTTGACCTAGTAAACAGTGATGTGCTCACTGAGTATTAGGGGTTATGGTTAAGGGAGCCTCTTTAACCAGTCCAAGGTGCACAGTAAGATCCTGTTGTGGAATACTGATGCTGGTGATTTCAGTCTTAGGGCATGCCTTATAAAAAATGAACTGCCACTTAGCAGCTGAAGCTAAGGAAATGGTTTATAGCTCTATTAGAGTGTCTTAATGAGACTGTTCTTAATCTAATCCGTCACCTGGAAGTTGAAGCTGAAGTTACACAGGAGGTGCTCAATGGCCTCCTTTTATTACAAAAATGTTGTGTTTATCTCCAGGTCTCATCAGAAGGCAAAACCTTCACTCCTCCCTATTACCTTCTCCCTTCCTCTTCGTGCTCCATATTTAAGCTGTTCATAAGCAAGTGCCATGAATTGGTCAAATGACATTTGAATTGCATATGGGCAATTTCAGTGCAAATTTGTCCTCAGCATGCGTCAAATATCATGAAAGGAGCCACAGCAGAGATAAGAGCTATAGAGGACAGAATCAATATGTGCTTAAATCTTCTATATTTTTGAGATGTACAAAACTTGCCTCTTTGTTGGTGTAAGGGATATATATGAGTGAGAGCAGAGAGCATGTGTGTGTGTGCATGAGCAAATTTGCATTTAGAGTGTCTCCTCCTTAACACCTGACATTAAATATTTATTTGTTTTACCAGTATTAGCTGGTATTACTACTAATTCTTTCAAAATTGCATGCTCACTTCCAGTGTAAAATCTCTTCATTTTTCAGCCTCTCAAGTTCCAGACTCTGCCAGTTGTATGCCTCTTTTGTTTCTTCCTGTTAAATGTGCAAACTTACTGGATTGCAATATAGACTGAGTGCCTTCAGGTTTTAGGTCTTTGGATTTTATTAATATTCAGTGGATTGTCGATGTTAATACGGTGTGGTTCTTAAAGTGCAAATTTTATGCCAGGTGTATAGGGGAATACTATTTTTTTCTTCCTTCTAATGAATTGTGATTTTTCCTTTTTTTCCCCCAATTGAGTGGGCTTAGAGTCATCATTTCAAACACTAAATGGCATGTTTCTCTTGCTCAGTGGTTGTGCCCTGCTAAAGCTTTGTCTGTTTCCCTGGTCATTTTAATGCCACCAGCTCAGCTGTTTCTTTGAAGTGCTCCTGATTAGAAAAAGAAAAGAAATCTGGAAGGCAGAAAGGGTAGAGAAGAAAACCAAAAGTACTTAAGCAAATGAGCAGCTTTCAAGTTAGTGATGGATTAAGGCTAGTTCCCACAGGTGGGATAATGGGAAGAGCTCACAGGTGTACAGTGTCTTATATATGTTATGGAGGAATAAAATTTATAGTTAATGTCCGATATGCACATTGAACTGCTCCTGTTTGTTTATATTTCCCCTTTCCTAGATAAATGTACATTCTCATATGAGACAACTGGCATAGTGGTGGCCTCTTGTGAAGTTACAGGCTGAATGTTCCTGGGTAAGCTTGTTATGCCCTCCTTGAAAAATAGGGATCACTGAGAGATGGTTATGCCAGGTACAAGGACAGACATTTTGTAAAGTCAGCACAAACAGGAGTGACTGATGCTGAGTCTTTTTCTTATCAACCTCCTGCTCTTTTGGGGACTGATAAGCATCATGTTGTTATTTTTACTTAACCAGGTTTCCAAAGGAAAGAGAGGTTTGTGTTATGTTTTTCTGACTTTTCCTTTCCACTCTTCCTCAAAAACAGTTGTCCAGTTTTAACCAAATTGAACAGATGATGATGTTTCGATGATATTAAGTTCCTGGTGAATAAGAGATAAGATCCTGAGTTTATGTGCAGTTAATATAGGGATTCCTAATGCTTCAGGTATGAGATCTTTCATGTTATAATTTTTCATGCTGTATTTTCATTCTCAGCAAGTAGTCAAAAAGCCTATCAGATGCTAGGACTTACCAAGAAAAGATCAGAGTGCAAAGCAATATAAGGAAAAATAGCATTGTGCCACAATCCATTAGTGCTTCTTTCTCTTGGATACTAGACTGCAGCTCTTCTCCTCAGACATTAAAAAAATAAGTAGAAAAGCAGTATTAGGAATATTTTATGGAATCCATTCACATTTTTAATGGTCAACAACGTAGACGTCTGATTATCATCCTAGAAGATAGAGCTGAGGGGGGATGTGGCAGAAATCAGTGTCATGGAGGGGTAATAGAGGCCTACAGTTCCCTTTTTGTGCAAGAAGTAGGGGACATTAAAGTAGTGCTACAGAAGAAGATAGATTCAAAGCAAAATAGAAAAGAATGTTCTTTAGTGTATGCTTAGACTGTAGGACTCCTTGCTGCAGGCTGGTTCCTCAAAGCTTGCAGGGCTTCAGTGGGATGGTAGTGTAGATTCATGGCAGAGAAAAATCTGTTGAGGTTACTTCATGTTTAGCAACATCATCTGCCCCAGAAAGCCTTTGATTTGTAATTGGGGGTGGGAAAGGGTGGGCAGTGTCTTAGGTACCATCTGTGTTCCTGCTTCCCAAGAGCTGTAGGATATTGGCAGGGATGCTTTGGCCCGTCCTTTCCCCATAGCCTATAGGCACTGTTCTAACCTGAAACCACAGTCTGAGGAGAGGAGAGATTTCCTGCTTGTGGCTGTGCCAAAGGAAAAGCAGAGAAAGCCTGGTCCTTATCTGTATGGCTTTTCTGGTGTGTTAACCATCCAGTACATATCTGTGGCCAGTCAGTCCTGCCCATGTTCCAGTTCAGCCCCAGTGCCTTCTCCTTGGTTGTTTAGCCAGTTGATATGGAATGGACACAGGGAGAAGGCTGGGGTGAAGAATTGCAGGCAAAGTAGTGAGCTGTGTGTGTGGGATGCAGAAAGATGTGGAATTAATAGAAGGGGGATCCGTGTTTGTAGGTAAGGAACAAAGGGCAGGATTTGTATGGAATGAACAGCTGTTTGTCAGTCACAGAATAACTTTGGACTTTTACACTGAAAGCTGATACAGAAAGAGTACAGTGGAAATTTGAAATATTACAAAACACTCGTCAGAGAGGTACTATCTTGTGGAAGTCTTATAACTTGTCCAGAAAAATTTGAGTTTCTGACTTTTCCAGCTGTGTTTTTTCTTGATGGCAAGGTACAGAATGACAGGCATTTTCCAAATGCTGTAGTGTTTCTTAAACTTCAGTTCCTTGCAGCAGAAAAGAGAAGCCATTTCCTTTATAGGCATTGCCTCTTCTAAATAACAGATATTCACTTGACGTGCTGAGCAATTGCTGAACTAGGAGCATATCCAGAAGTTTATTTTCCTGTGTTAATCAAGGAAAAATGGATATGCTTTTAAGTAGATGTTTCCTTTACAAGATGCGATAATTGGTGTTTCACTTGCTGAGTGTTTAAACTCTGTAGCCAATATGAAGCAGAAACAACCTCTTTCTCGTGGCCAGCTGTGCAAGTTGCTATGGGAACTCGGTGGGGACTATCTGCAGATTACTGCTCTGGGGACCACACCTGGCTTATTTGCATTCAATTTAAGTTGGGGAAAATTCAAAAGAAGAAAAGAAGAGTGTAGACTCGCCGGTAGGCAGGCAAAAAAGGGCTTGTCATTTTGAGACTGTGACATTGGATGGAAAAGATGCTCGTATTCACGCTTCTTGCAGGCTCATGCAGGGTGCTGAATTTTGTAGCCTTTCTACATGCATTTCACCAGTGTTGTGAGGCTTGCTGGAAATGGAATGTCACAGAGGATTTTTTTTTTTAATTGCTTCTGACTCAGTTAAATCCCATAGAATTTGCCAACTTTCTCTGCATTTTTAATGAGTAATCTCTCTGTGATGGTGAGGGTTTGTGAAAGCAATGTGGAATACAGGTCCTTTTAAAATGGCATGTTAGATCAACTCAGTGCAGTATTAAAATGTCAGTGCAATATTGAGTGTTGCTGGAGAGCTTAGCTTGAGGGTTTTTTCCTGAATACTGAATTGCTCTTCTTTCAGTGGTGTCTGACTTCCTAAGAAGGCTGGGGAATGATTTTCATTCAAGTCAGCAGTGGTGGTCAGTTGGCAGCTTTTGGGCTGTTTGTGGCTGGATTTTTGGGGATGATGGTGTCCTGCCATTTAAGGGCTTTACTTTTTTTCTTGTTTGTTCATTCTCACTACAGCAAGTTGCCTTTTGATCAAGATTGGACAAAAGTGATGAAAACAGCACTGTATGCTGGACTTGCTCTTTATGCTGTTTCTTCCTCTGGCTTGGCACTGTCATGGTACCTTTCTGCAGGAAAACAGTACATGTAAACTGTTTTCGGAACAGTAGGCTTAGAAGCTTTGAGAAATCTGAGATCATTACCTTATTAAAAAAAATAATGTAATATATATACACCATATATAATACATATGTTTTTATGTAGCATAATAATATGTTTTATAGAAACCAAAATATGCATAAATAAAAAGTATATATGTTTATATATCAAATATATACATATATGAAAAATTCTGAGGGTTAATGTGAGGTTACTTGTAAACAGCTTCAGTTCTGATCTGTTGTTAATGTCACCAGAGCTGTGGTGTCCCTTGAGAATTCCAGTTTTCAGCCTGGCTTCATGCTCTAGATCAGCCTACAGGGGTTTTATACAGAGGTCTCAAACATTTATGAGGTGTACTTGTTTAATTTCTGTAGATTGGTCTACTGTGACATCTTAGGGTTATTAGTAGTTATTTTTAAATTCTTATGTGAGCAGTTCCTTGAATTTGAGGTTTAATGCTCTTAGCTGTGTCTGTGCTAAACTACTTACTGGTATATTTGTTACTCTGCTGCTACTTCTGTCAGTCAACAACTCCCCATTTTCTTTACTTTCAAACCTTGCAATTCTAATGCCTTCTTCAATGCATCTGATGAAAATAAGCAATTCTATAGTTAAGTTTTACGGTGTAGGAATCACATTTCCATTTTTGAGCATGAAAATTGCCTGTATGAGACCAGAAATCAGAGTATTCTCCGGAGTGGTGTCGAAGGGGTATGTGCATATGTAAGTGTACTTGATAAAAGTTGTCAGTGTTAGTGCTGAGAGTCAGTGTCTCTAAAGAGGAAGTAAATAATTGGTTTGAGATTTTAATTTCTTCTGTTTGTTACATAATTTGCATGACAGAATTCATAAGATGGATGTCTAACATAGGAGTGGACTGAAGCTGTAGACAGTGAATATTTTAAGGCAATAGTCCAGCTGGAACCATCTTTCCCATTTGTTCATTTCTGTGTCCTTGCTGCCTTTGTGTTTCACCAGGGTAAACATTTCTCCTATTGGATTAAAAACCAGATTTGGGCTAGTATTTCTTCTTGTAGTTGGAGTAGTTTTAAGACAGACCAATTCTCTTGTGTAAAAGGCAGCAATGCTGTTTTTTGCTGCCTCAGCATTAATGGCCCATGGTTGTGGTAGTGACAGAGCCCTAAATTAAGTGTCTTGGTTTGAATTTTTTATTTTTTCTGTGAAAAAAAGAAAAAAGAAATACACATATATGAGACTTGTGTTTTATTGAGGAAGGGGCAACTAAGAAATTAAGTATTCTGGGCATCACTTTTAAAAATTTTTAGTTAGACCTTTTGACCTATTTTTTTCAATTATTTTTTTTTTACTCTGTAACTTTTAAGTAGATTGTGATTTTTTTTTCCAGAGGATTCTGCCCCTGTCAAGCTAACAATTCCATTCAAAATAAGTTACAATAAGTGAGGCAGTGTAGAAAAGTTTACCTCTTCTCTGATTTTCTGGAGAAATAAACGAGATGTTCCTCTCTTCAGTGGTGTGTCCATGGGCCTGCAAATAAAGTGTGCATATCTTCCCAGCAAATCCTCTGCAAACACAGCCACAGGTGTCAGTCCTGCTGCCTGCCCTTAAACATTGCTTCTAGTAAACCCCTTCTTGTGGTTATTTCCTGGAAAAGCTGATCAATGCCTTTTCTGCTTTAGCACAGCATAGGTGCTAAAATAGGCAAAACCGAGCTTGTGACCATCTCCTGGAAAAGCTCATGTAGGTCGTACTTAATCTGTGTAGTTATGCTGTGGTTTTCACTTTCTGCTGTTCTTAAATTATTGTAAATTAAAGACCCAGGTGCCCAAGCATTGCATATTAGTTTTTTTTCTGGCTGATAGCAAATATAGTCTCATGTTAGCTCTGAGCAGCCAAAATGATAGATACTTGGATACTGTGCTGATGGATGGAATCAGTGTCTGCAGTGTGAATAACTCTGTTTCTTTCTTCAGATCTTGCATCTGGCAATTTTTTGTTCAATTTGTAACATACAAAGCAGCTTGTCTGGAATTTGGCCTTTTCCTCTTTTGAGATCAAATAATTTAAGCTTCAGAAAGAAGCATTCTCATGACATGTCTTCTGGTTCCTACAGGTGTTAATAGTGTCTGGATCAGTGTGCTGAGGGCATTAAAGCAATATCCTTCCTCGGATTTGAGATAGTTATTAAGGAAGAGAGAGCAAAAGCAGTTCCTGCAAAGCGTGGGCACAACAGCTGTGCAACTTAAATTCACACAATGAACTGCAGAGTTTGTGCAAGTGCTTTTTGCTATTAATTTGTTTGTCAAACACTCTAATTAGATAACTGGAGCTAAATACTATCAGGGCTGTTGATATTGATGAATCAAGTTGGCTCCAGTAGGACTCATTGTAAGCTGAAATCCGTGACTTTGATTTATGTGTTTTGAGAGTGACCTGTAGTGTAGTTAATGACAAGTGGTGTGGAGGCTCTGGGATTTGAGCAGTGCTGTGTGGTTAAGTCATACACTGAATTAGTCTCTTCTTTGTAGAGCCTCTGTTCATCAAGCTAGACTAGTAATTGCTACTTTGGCAAAGTGGAGAATGGGGAAACAGCATGTTGGCATAAGGCATTATGTTTTGATTAACAGGTGAGTTTGAAAATAACATTTGTAAGCTTTGAGGGCCTGTCCCTGTTATGTGAGTGGACACAGGGAGGCAAAATTAATGCTTTTAGAATGCACATACAATGTTGCTTGCAGAGTGTTATAGTTCATACAGCTGCTAAAACAAATATTTCTGTTCAATATTTGAGCTTGGCATAAGTACTCTTTGTATGTCAAGGCAAGTCAATTGTGTTGTGATTTGCATATTAGATAATATTTATTTTTCTGAAATATTTGGTATTTTTAGAGTGTATTGCAATAACAATTTGAAACTACCAGTATTTATGCCACCTTCATTGCTTGGTGTTTTGGTGGTAGGAATTGAATTTACCTTTCCCATACAAATGCATGCACAATTTCAGTAGCATGTGGGGAAGACACATTCCCATAAATGTAATTTGTGGGAAAAAATGACCCCACTTTAGGTCCAGGAGGTACATGAGGATTTGCTGGTGTTCCCTGCCAGGGGAAATTTGGGGTTACCCCATTCCTCATGGACCTGGTGCTCAATGGTATTCCAGGTTCTCCAGCTGCCCCAAGATGCCGCATGCATAAAAGCTTGCAAGCTTTCCATGAGGTTGTTTTTGGGTTTGTTTGTTTGGAGGAGGGAGAAGTAATATTACCTTTTTTTTTTTTTCTCAGTACTACTATAACATAGACCTGCATCCTCAAATTCTCCCTTTTTTCCTAATTTGGATAAATGTTGAAGTTTTACTGATCTTGTTCTCCAGCCCTCCCTTGTGTTTTGTTCATGTCACTTCACATCAGTCTTCTTTTCAGACTTTATTTTGTCCTGCAGTCCTTTTTTGAAAAGTAATGTGAGGCATACAAATCCTGTAAAAGTAATAAAATACAAGAGGTGTTAACTAATAGACAATATATGTCTAGCCAAGATGTTCAGTATCTTTCAGTGTGAAGTATTTTAGATTTGACAAAGCAATAATTTTAAAGGAGAATGAGACCCACATAAGTGGACAAAAATTCAAAACAGGTGTTTCCCATAAAATAGTCACATTTTAAGAAATTTTTATGTGTGTTTTAAAAATACCTTGCTTAAATTTGCATATTACTTTTCATATACAAGTCTACTAGAACAGTGAATATGGAATGGTATTGAACCATACCTGAAGTGTGGTGGAATCAGCATTTGTTCATTTTCTATGCTAACTTCAAGTGAAATTGAAAGGAGGTGAATGCCCTGAAGACAATTAAATGTGCTAATGTGCAACATCTCTGTGGCAGGAGGAACATGGTAGTTAAACAACATAAATTGGTTTTCAAAGGTGTGACACTTTGGGTTGGTTTTTGAATTAAGTTCCTGGAGTCAGTGCTTATGATGCATGTAAATAAACAAAAACCACTCAAAACAACACGAAAGAGAAAAAGTCTCAAGCCATTATGAAATAGTCATGAAAACATAATGAGTGGAACATGAGAGCTTGGTTCAGGAGATGTAAAGACTTAACACTTGCTGCTCTTCAAAATATTCTGCCATTTCTAAGTAAATATTATGACAATAACATTACTTAACAACAAGGTTTGACTGCACTGAATTTGTGTCCTTTGCTATTGAGAAGAAAATATTGAACAGGATGGAAATAAACCCCAACTTTTATGTAAATATAGTATGGATGCTTTCTTTATGTCCCATGGTTTGTAGGCAGTAAGGATAGGGCAAAAGTGTTCAGATGATGCACCTGAATGACAGAATTAGCTGTGAGTTTCAAATAAGGCTGTTTGCTTGTGAAAGTTTTAATTCTGTATTTTTTGAATAAGGATATTTATTTTATTTCCTCTCCTTGTATCACTGCCGCACTTTTCTCTTCCCTCCTCCTGTGGTGGTATTGTAAATTTGTCATGAACACAGTTTTCTTTCTGTGAAAAAAAATACTTACTCCATGGTAATTGCTACCTTCTGTGGACAAAAATAAGTTGAGACGTAAAAAACCAAACCCACAAACAAACCTTTTTATATTAATGTATCAGGTGCTTACAAGTATTCACTGTCCTGCACTGATAAGATAAATTAGCATTCCTGCTTAGCTCTCCACATGCTTAATTTCCTTTAAAAATGTAGACAATGGAATTTTGAAGGGCATGTTGTTTGGTTGAAAGTTTTAAAGCGTAGTTATGATTTGAGTTTGTGAGAAGTAAAATTAGATGTAGACTAAAATTCCAATTCATAGCAATTGCCTAATGACTGGTAATTCTAAACCAGGCCAATTTTATTTGACTTTTCCAGACAACTGCTCTTTGGCTTTCAGAGCAAACTTACCAATTTTCAGATAAAGTTAATTCTCTTAGCCACAGTCAAATGTGATGGCTAAAATTAGAGTTAGTTTGCAGCCCTAGGTATGAACAGACTGCTGTCTGTCCATAATTACTCTAAGAGAATTGTGCCAACTTTAGTAAGTTTATTTTGTTGAAGTATGTGATTTTTACAATTTTTTAAATAGCACATTGGAGTTGTGTTTGTTGAAATTTTTGTTAGATTTGGTTTGGCTTGTGGGATGGAGACTTGGAAACATCTTGAGTTAAAGTGTAGTGCTTTCAAGGTAAAATGTCCTAGGCATTGATACACTAATGAAGGCAGCATGCTAATGTTGCAGTTAATACTGTATTTCCTTTCCTTGTATTTTGTATTCCATTTGTACGTATTCCTTTGCACTTCACTCCAAGTACACTGTTTAAAAGGGAAATAATGAGGTTGTTTATTGGGTAATCCCATCAGAAAGTGCAGCCCTGAAGTTTGTAAAGGTCATGCTTGTCACCGAGCTGAATGGAGACAGAAATTTCTTACCTGTCATGGAGGGCATGTAGTAAGTGACATTTTAGTAATGTATGGAAACACATCCATATTAAAAAAAAAATAAAAAATTGCATAGTCTACAGGTAAAAATGATGTTCCCTTTCCAAAAATGGAGTTATTAAGGAATGAGGTATTGCCATTATAACTGAATAAAGAAAGCGACGTATTTATGGGGCAGATTGCAAAAGGAAAACATTCATTTGAAATGGTATGGTGTGGAAAATACAGAGAAAGTGACAAAAATAAGTGAATAGGGTAGAAAGCATCTCCTGAAATGTTATCTGCAGGTTCCAAAGTGTTTGGCTGAAGAAAATCTGCCTTTGTGATACCTGGCTCTGGGTTAGTTCCTTTGGTTTTAAGGAAGAGTTTGAATAGGATTATGGGGGAAGAAATCATTAATGTAAAAACTGTAGAATTTGCTGAAGAGGAGAGACACATTTTTTGAGATATCTGTAGTTTCATGGGATGTGGAGAGCTTTTTAGTTATCACAAGGTGCAGCATTTTCTCTTCTGGGAGATGCCTTTGGAGGAAAAATGCAACTGTGAACAAAGCCCAGAGTGCTGTTTTGCTTAAACATAAGTACCAGAAGCATGTCCTTGGTTCAGGGTGTTAAGTAACTTTTAATAGTAGCCATAAAGAAAAGAAATGACAGTATTGTGGCAGAACCTAAAGAGAGCATTAAACTAATGTATTCCACCACTGGTTTTGGAACAGGGTGATAGGCACCATTCCTCCCTAGACATTTCACTTCTCTACTACAGCAGAGATTAAAACACTGTCAGTGGAAAATTTAGACAAACAAACACAAAAAAACCCAGAGCAAAACAAAAAGTGGATGCCCCATCCCTGGAAGTGTTCATGGCCTAGCTAAATGGGGCTTTGAGCAACCTGGTCTAGTGAAAGGTGTCCCTGCCCAGGGCAGAAGTTTGGAGCTGTATGATCATTATGGTCCCTTCCAACCCAAACCATTCTATGATTCTACAAGCTTAGATAAAAGGTAAGATAATAAAATTGTCAAAGAATGAAGTGGTCACTGAAGGAACCATTTGGTTTGGGGTTTTAGTTGGCTGTTTGATTTGGGGTGGTTTTTTGTTTACTTGTCTTCTTTTTTTTGGCCAGTTGTTATTTTGACAGGTCAACCCATAATTTTTAATTTCAATGATGCTGTTAGTGGACGTTACAGCTCCAGTGAAGGTTTGTGTGGGGGTTGATGCTGGTGAGGCAGATGAGCCATGGCCACACCCGTGCCTGATTTAACGGCCACTTCCTGCACTATCGGGGCCACACCTGTGTGCCACCAGCACAGCACACTCTGCTTTGAGGAGAGCACTGCTGTCCTGCTCTGCTGCTGCCACTTGCTTTGTCAAGTGCTTGGCGTTACACCATTGGTGTTCAGGCTCTTCCCATAAAGCAAACAGATTATCTCCCAGTGCACTCCAAAAGCAGGTATGCAGGAGTGAAGTTTGCTGAAGGTCTGTGAGCCATGAAGATGTGCCTCAGAGGTCTCAGTGGGACACGTCAATGAGTAGAAAACTAAGCTGGAAACAAGGTGTTAGGGAAACCTATTCAGCACATGCAGTTGTTTCCCTGTAGTAGGGAGCACCTTCTTCATCTCTTCTTGCAATATTTTTCAAGTGTAGATCACTCATGTTAAATATATAGCTGGGAACATCTTGTGTTAAGTAGAGATATGAACCTGAACAGAAGAAGAGGTCAAGCGTGGAAATAAATTCCAGTCAGTACTGGATGATTGAGAAGTCCCTTTTCTCTCACTCCCTCTTGTTTGGAGAGGTGGTGCTTGAATTCACTTCAGAAATGAGGAGAAAAAAAAGTACAGCTAGGGTATTTTTAAAGGGAAAAAAAGAGAAAAACAACTTACACTTTAAATTCACGTTAGCACCTGGAAGTGGGTGGCTCAACCCTGTAATCATCTGCATCATCATATTACCTTTGCCTGACCAGAATATGGAGTAATACATTTTGTGATGTCCACATCATGCTTGAATTTTTATATAAATGTTCTTGGTATTTAGGACACAAGTGTTTGAGTAGCAAACAAACTATTTGAGATGGTTTAATAGAGCCTCATAGTTAGCCCACTTATTTCTGTGGACCACTTTTGGTAAAGAAGATTGATTTCTCCATAGACCAAAGCCTCTTCTCGGTTCTCCAGTGCTCCAGCATACTTTGTGGTCACAGCAGCAAGTGCATTCTTTTTATTACTGAATACTTCAAAGATGCAACGTGGGTGTGACGTGCCCCTTTCGAAAACCATAGCTCTGCAATAAGCTTTCTTTAGCCATATTGTGTACGTGCTTGAAGGGATTAGTATTAGATTTTTGGCTTTTTTTTTTTTTTTGGAAGTCATTGGAAAGCAAAAGACTAAATCTATTTTGATTTCACTCGGGATAGATTAACGGGTGTCAAATGTTACACAATACTTGACACATCCACTGCTGTTAAGTTGGCCGTGGCAAAGGGATTACCCGATAATGAATCACCAAGCTCTTCAGTTGTTTAAAGGGAATCGTGCCACTTCCTTGCCCTGGTAGGACTCTCTTCCCTTCCCGGGACCTTGCTGAGAGAGTGCGTGTTTGGATGTGGAAAACTCCACGCAGATGTGCAAGCACCGGTTTAACAGCTTTGTGTTCAGCTTCTACCTTGCTAATTGTTTTCGTGGGATTATTTGGATTGTGTAGAAAGCTTTTTCCAAATCCCCTTTATTACTGATGTTATTGTTGCCAGCAGGAATAAGATTAAAGGTGCTTAAGTCTGTAGAGTTGTTTCTAATTTGTACGTGTCATTTCAGTGGCATTTGAACAGAACTCTGTCTCTTCCCCTCCCTGATCCCCTGTGGTACTGTGCTTGAGTTAGGGCTGAGAAGCCAAGCTATTGGAAGAAAATTCATTTTGTTCCCTAATTATTATGCTGGCACTCGGGAGATAATTTTTCCCTTCATGCACTGCCAATTAATATGCAAATGAGCTGATAAATATTTATACCGCGATTTAAATTATGCAGGGAGCGCTTTCAGTGTACTCTGCAAATGAATTGTTCATGGACTTCAAAGTGCTGGCTGCTGTGCTAACGAGAGGAGATTTGCATAAGGCCCTAATCAGGCGCATACTGATTAAGCTTCATTATGGAAACTGCCAGCTGCAATCTTTGTTTCTATTTTATTACAAAAAGGGGAACTTTTCACGCTTCAGTCGCCTTGACAATGTCAGACACAGCTAGTAGTAGAGACTAAAACTCCACACAGCAACTGAAGTTTCCCTGTTCAGTTGAAGATTGCTATGGTGTAACTGAAGTTGTATTTCTCCCCCCACCTCCCCACTCCCTTTCATGTTCAGTCAGAGCAGTAGTGTAGATTTGATAGAAATTGCCATTCTCCCGTTCCTTGGACTATCTGAACCTGTAGAGGATACCACAGCAATGCTGGACTGCAGCGACTACGTTCTAGGTGGGTACCAGCTCAGCTCTTTCTTACGGACACCGAGGCTGGGAGATTGACTATGCATAGTGGCTTAATCACATATGCAGGAGGTATTTTTGGGGCTGAAGCTCACCAGTGAATCGGCAGCAAGGAGCTGCCTGCTAGATGGATAGCTTGATCTGTACCAGGGAAATACATGCTTTGGTTTGTTTGTTTGTTTTGCTCTTTTCCCTCGCTCCAGGAGAATTCGTTTCCTCTGCACAGGCTTGGGTGATATTAATACAGACCTTTTGCTTTTAGGGTTTCAGTATTTGCCTTCTAACAAACACTGGACTTGACTTGCATATCTGTGTGTTACGAAATTTAAAGCATTAAAATGAATGAGAGGGAGCCTAAGTGTTGAAGGAATTTAGTAACTGTATTGAGCCATTCCACAACAGAATGTATGTTATGTCTGTGTATTTTTAATATAGCAAGGTTCTTCGTGTGTAATAGAAAATAAGGGGGAGTGCACAGTGGTTGCCATTGATACCGTTGCAAGCTGTGTTTAAGGTTACTGGGATAATACATTTCCTGCGCTGAGATTCCATCAGGACTGCAGAACAGACATGCCATAATTCCTTCTTCGTGTCTTTTAAAGTTATTTATAGTAATGGATCCTCTCAATTTTACAGTAGGTTTTATTTATTTTCAAGGCTTTTCCCCCTGAAGCTCAATGTATATATATGTATATACATATATATTTTATTATTCTTTTCACTCCATCATATAAGTTCATCTTATAAGAACTTACATCTCTAAGTAAAATATATTTTGGGTGGTAAATTTGAAAGCAGACGTTTGAGTATGTTTGTTTCTGAATATGATGTGGTTTTTGAAAATTAATTTCTAAATAATTCTTGTCATGTTTTCACTCACAAACTTTGTTTTTTCCATGCACATAAATGAATAATTTTTGCTGGTGCAAATGGAGTATTAGGCAGTTCTACTTTAATGAGTGAAAGGAAACAGTTAATGGTATATACCGCATTAAGATTTTTTTTGCTTTGCCAGCTATGTGCAGTCCTCATAATACTTCAGGTTGGTCCTGTGTCCACTGCTTCTTTCTCCTGTATGCCTTTGGAAATGTTCCTGAGGGTGTGTGAAAGGCTGGCACAGCACTGCCTGGCAACCCCTCAGCCCTGCTAGCAGAGTAGCAGCGTGGAATGTATTCACTCCTGAGAGTTTGATTTCAATCATGCACCTGCTGCTTTCGATCCTTCCTTCTGGGGAGTTTGTTTTTAGATAATGTTGGCAGAAGTTGTAGCCCAGGGCCTTTATTTAAAATCCAGAGAAGATCTAAAGGAATAAAAAAGGTGAAGGCATAAAGGTTTGGGGTTTTTTAGCCCACTTCATTTGTTTATTCTTTTAAGTTTGAAGCAGAAATTGAACGAGCACATATAAACCAAGTAGCTTTTTTATTTGACATAGAATGAATCGGTAGGTTGAGTATCCCGCGGATATGAGTGTGTTTTGCTGGTAGCAGTTTTGTGCTTCAGATGGATGTCATCATACCATTTGCAATGGAAATAGCGGCATTGTTCTTGATGCTTTACATGCAGAAGGCCCACAGACTGAACAAGAAATAGTCAGCTGGTGAAATAATGGATGCTATCCTTCACTTGAACCTGAGCACTACCAGAAAGATGTTTCTTCTTCCAACTTGCTGCTTTTTTCAATAGTAATGTTTGGAGTCTTTGTTAAGGATGGAGCTTTACAATAAAATATTCTTAATTTAGACAAGCTTTTGATAGTTAAGTAAACTTCATGTATGTCTAGTACTAAAAAACCTATTCTAGAAGGATTTATTTTGCAGCATAGCCTGACAGAAAAACGTGTCCTGGCTTGCTTTTTGGAAAGAGGTCTGTACAATTATAACTCTATGTGACTGAGCTAACTTCCTCATCGTGTAGGAAAGCTTCTTGTGTGAGCTTCCTCATAGGGCAGAACAGTGACTGCCCTGCCTGAGTTCTGTGCATAGGACACCTGTGTTCCTCCTCTGGGTTTATTTGCTTTGCTTGTCCTATCATTAGTATCCTGCACCTTGGCTCTAATACTTCAATTCTTGTAACAAACTAGCAACAGGAGACCCTCTGTTGTTTTTCTAGTATGAATTTTCTGAAGTGGTTCAGCAAGTGGATTCCATGTTTCTGAGAGATAACCTTCTCAACCTGTGCTCTTCCCTTGTGCGGTCAATTGCATCTTGAGTTCAAGCTATTCTTCTGCTCTGGACTTAAAAATTACATCCTGTGTCCAGCAGCCTCATGAGTTTGCCTGGTTTCCACAACCAAAAGTATTTGCCTGTAAGAACTTTTTGCTCATTTTCCTGTTGGATGAGGACTCTTCATATTTGGGTCCAAATCAAAGGACTCCTGCTCAGTGCTCTCTAAAATGAAATTTCAGTAGCCATCTGTGTGTAAAGGAATGAACTAATGCTGCTTATCAAATGCATGTTGCCTGTAATCACTCTAAACAAGTGTGCTATTGCCACAACAATAAACTCAATTTAAGATATATGCAATGTCTGGATAAAACCATTGATGTCTCAGCAGAGAGGGTCAGGTCAAGAGCAGACATTTCTGTATAGTCAGTGGAACCTGTGTTCTGTTTCTAGAGTGTGAATCATGCTGTCCAAATGTGGAAAACGACAAAATAAGGAGCCTGGAAGCCATAGGCTCTTTACCTGCAACCTTAGCAGAGCTCTGGTTTTCAAGACTGAGTCTGTAGCTTGAATGTGCTGAGCAGAGGTCATGAAAAACGGGGCAAAACTTGCTGAAGTGTGGGCCAGCAGCATTCAGCTGCAAAGTTTCTCCTCATTCCCTCCCCTTTTCAAAAAGCAGTTTAACACCTCTGCCTTTATACCAGGGGTAACATTGATAGTCCAGGTCTCTTTTACACATGGCTAAACATTTGAAAGCTTTAAGAATAGGCACAGGAACTTTCTGAGAAGAGTTGAGGCTCTGGAGAGGTTGTGTTAACTTGTCAGTGGAAGTTTTGTGGTTGTTACAGTCCTCTGGATTTTCAAGGCTCTATTGGGTTCAACTGCTACAGTTGTTTGTGTGGAAAATTATATTAGTTTTAAAAATATTGATCATGGAATCATAGAATGATTTGGTTTGGAAGGGACCTTAAAGATTATCCAGTTTCAACTCTCCAGCCCCCTGCCATGGGCACCTTGCTCTAGATTAGGTTGCTCAGAACTCCATCCACACTGGCCTTAAAAACTTTCAGGATGGGGCATCCACCACATCTCTGGGCAGCCTGTTTCAGTGTCTCACCACCCTCACAGTAAGAATTTCTTTCTAATAACCAGTCCAAACTTGCCCTCTTTCAGTTTAAAGCCATTCTCCCCTGTCACTACATGCCCTTCCAAAAAGTCCCTCTCTAGCTCTCTTGCAGCTTCTTTAGGTACTGGGAGGCTGCTGTAAAGCCTTCATGGAGCCTTCTCCAGGCTCTACAACCCCAACTCTCTCTGCCTTTCCCCATGGCTGAGGTACTGCAGACCTCTGAGCATCTTGGTGGCCTCTGAACTCACTCCAACAGGTCCCTGTCTTTCCTGTGCACTGGTAGTAGCAGGTACATGGCAATAGTCCATTTTTTCATTTCCTGCTTTCATGGACTGCCCAGCACTGAGGTGTCTGGGCATTCTTGGAACTGTGTGGGGGAAAGATGCAGCACAGTTAATGCTGCTCCTGTATTCTTCTTCAGCCTATTGGTATTTTGGAAATCACTGCTTTGATGAAAGTACATGACAGAGGTAACCTTTTAAGCACCTAGCAAGAGAATATCCTGGAGTAAAGGGTTCATTTTAAGCTCATTGAACTTGCTTTTAGCTCATTATGGGAATGGAAGAGTGTGCTCAAGGATTTGCTTACACTTCATTTTATGAGCTGTTCTGTCTTGAGATTCTTTTTGTAATTTTGGTTTGTGATAATGTGGCACTCTGGGGTCGGTGGCAAGGAATGAGGAGGTAATAAGCTGGAAAGCTGATGCTGTACAGAGAACATCTGTATAGATTCCTATATAAGGAAACTATATTCTCTGTCTGCCATCTGGAGAGGCCCTCTGCATTGTACTGTATTCAGCTGACAGGCTTTGAAACCAGGAACAGACTTTTCAATACATTCATCCAGAGGGAGAAAGAGGAATTAATTTATACTTGTATGTTTTTGCATTACTATATAGGAAATATAAGATAATTTTAGTGTCAGTGACATTCCACTAAAATAGAAATGCAGTATTAGGAAAACGGCATCCATTTAATTATAATGACTGAATTTCCTTTCTTTTGTTGGGGTGGGGCAGGAGGAACAAACACAAGAATAATGTAGGCCATGATGGTCAGACTTAATGTTTTTGAATCTTGGCGTAATCATTGCTCCTTCTTCCCCCCTCCTATTTTTTCTTCTATGACTTCCATTGTATTGAAAATTAAGTTCCTACCTATCACTGCCCTCCAGCATGCTGTCTTTTATTCCCTTAATACCATGTTTTCACATATGGGAATAATGTCATAGAAAAATTTGAAATAATATTTATCTGGAAGATTTAGTATTGTGTTTTGGTTGTTCTTTTTTGTGTTATAATCTGAATTAGGGTAAAGTACATAGCAAATTTCTGCTGTTCTGTACTTCCCTTGAACAAAAAGGTATGAATAGATTCAAGGATTTTTTACTGTATTGTTTTATCTTTCTTTCTGTTTTAATGCAGACTCAAGAATGAACAATCCGTCAGAAACCAGTAAACCATCGATGGAGAGTGGGGACGGGAACACAGGTAAGAAATGATCAATTGGTGCAGATATTTTCTGGTGGAATTGAATGGATATTAAAAGCACAATTTCTTCACCCATTTAGTGGGATTTTAAAAACCCACAAAACCAAACAAATAAAAATCTACGCCCTTTGATATTAGAAAACTGGGAATACTTCTGTCATTAACCTTACTGCATACAGGGCATTATTCATACCTGCTTTATTGGAGCACCATCCACACTTTTTATATAAGGTTTCCCTTCCCCACTTTTCTATCTGTAATGTTTCTGATACTACTGAAGCTCTGGTGGCTCAAGCTCTCCATAAATAGTCTCACTTTTTCCTGGCAGAGCATACCTTTGGCACTTCTAACCTCATAGTTTATTTTTGGGTTGAAATTTTCCCTGGCAGATGTGGGCCACTGCCTGATCTTGTTTCCGTTTTAGATTTCATTCAGGCTGTCACAACAGTTCTTAAGAACAAGTCAAATGGAGAAAGCATGGTATATCTAAATTTTAAAAAAAATGTTAGCCAGCTTTTCTGTAGTTTCTTAGTGTGTTAGAACTGAACCTTGAAATTTGGTGGGGAAGAACAGATTTTGTGTCAGGGCCAGTCTGCCTTTTGGCATGCTTTTAAGATGTGACCAAATTCTAAGCCATTGAAGAAGCTTGTTGAGCCACTATAACTTAATCATGCTATCTTATGCTTGAATACCTTTCTGGAGGTAATATAATGCTCATTCTGAAAGCAAGAGAAATGACAGTTCTGAATGGAAAGTGAGTAGTTTAACCTAGCTCAGAATCTTTGCTCAGAATAGTGTTTGGGAAGAGAACATTCTGATGAGAGAGAACTTGTTGCTTTGAGGGAAGTCTGGTTACCTTGTATGAGGAAAACCAGTTTTCTTCTTCGTGGTTCTACAATAAGAGTTTTATTTTAAACTCTGGTGTTGTGATGAAATTAACACTATTAAATTTTGTTTATCTGAGAGGCTGGATTTTTTCTGCCAATATATGGGTTCAGTCAAAAGGAATTCTGCCTGCTTATTAATGTGGGTTTTATTGCTGGCATCTCAGGTTCTATAACTGTCTTTGTATTTTTAGTGGGAGAGGTATCAATTCTTTTTCTGCACAGAAATGTTCTATTATGTATTTAATGGTTTAAGATTATATAAAACATTATTTCAAAAACATATGGGCCATAAATATTTCATGATCATAAACAGCATCAAGGGAGCAATGGTTGTAAATACCCCTGTGGACTCCTTGTAGCTGGAGGATGTGTGTAAACTTCTGAGAAAATTTAGATTTCCTCCTCTGTGTGACCACAACTCCCTGCACATGCTTTCTCCAGAGTGCACTTCTCTCAGTGCAACTTTAGCAGTTCCACCTCAACTGGGCTGGTAAGGAGGAGGATTTGTTTTATTCAAAGGTAATCAGTCAGTTATCACAGGAGCATTGCATCTGCTTCAGCAGAGCTCAGCTCTCTTAGGCAAATATTTCATCATTGTGAAGGTGGGGATCATGACAAAAAATGAATGGATTCTAAGGCTGCATGTAGGTCCTTTCATGTTAAAAGGGGATACAATGACTATTTTTTTATACTCTAAAGCTAGTTATTACAAAAGTTTGACTCTGACTGGTGTTTAAAACTTTTGGAATATTGCTTCTTTAGTTTAAATGTTTCCAGTCTTTCCTTCCAGTTTTGTATCCTGATTTTTTAAATTATGTGAACTAAAGTAATCCAGAATTTTTGAGGACTCTCTGTTCTGCAGTCATTGCTTTGTTTTAAAATGTAGTGCTCCTAAACCACTGGAGATAGTGATTGATGGCATTTGTGATGTTCTTTGGGAGCTCAAGCATTGGTTGTATTAGTCAACTTGGCAGATGTTAGGCTCTGAAAGGAATACTCACAGAATGTAATTTTAGGCTTCTGATCGGGGTACTTATATTATGGTTCTGGGCTCAGTGCATACTTGAGTGAAAAGAAGTCAGCTTTCAGCTCGAATGCTGAAGAACTGGAAGTGCCATTGATTTTCTGTCAGTGCCTGTGCTCCCCAGATAATGCGTGATGATGATTTTTATAAACACTCAGAGTTCTTATTTTTGTAACTTTCTCCAACTGTCTGCTTTCCAGTGACATTTGTAAATCACTTGAGTCTGCTGTGTAAACACTAATAGTCTATCTTTTAAACTTCAATGGATGCTTGTTTGGGTCATTCCTGTTTTAAACTGTAGAGAGATAATGCGACTTGAAAATGTTAAGAGAAATTACTGTGGAGCGCGAATTTACATTTGGCAGAGCTGGTGTTCTCAGGAAAAAAAGCAACAGTTACCACTGGTTAAAGATGACAAACATCAGTAGTTCTCTGAGCTGTCTGCTGAGTTGCATGAAAGTTAACAAACTTGGACTTTTTGTTTTTATGTTTATTATGAGGCAACATCATAAAGTCCCCTAAACATATTGGTCACAATACAGTGCCTGAAATATGTTATGGCTTTATAGTTTTTGTGCTAACCGGACTTCCCTTTTAAGCATCTGAAAAACCAACCTATATTTCAGACCAATTAAAAACAACAACCAAAACACATGAGTACAGGGGTTGTTGGATGGCTGTTTTCTTAAGAACATGTATTGACCAACTGGTCATCAGTATTACAGAGTTAGAGAAATCTTTTCCAGGCTTCAGTTGTGGACTGACAGTCTACATAGTATCTGCTGGAGAAAGGAGAAGTAAGAAAAATATCTTACAGTAAATGGAGAACCCTTTTGATCTCCTTTTTATAGGCAGTGTAAAATTTTCCAAAACATCGCAACCTTTTTGTTTGTTTAATGCATCTTCCCTTGTAAGAGCTGTGTGAATGCAGAACTGTGAAAGCCAAGGTTATAATGATTATGGAAACTGTACTATTATGACATTTGTTGACATAGCAGCAGAATAATAGTTATTGTAAGGATGGTATTTGGAAGGATTCTAAGGATACTTGTTTGCATTGCTTCATTTCCAAAGATTGATTTTCCAGTTTCCATAAGAAGGAAGTCTGTAGGAGAGAGACCATGAACTATTCTTCAACTGCTAAAATCAGACAATTATCAATGCTGAACTTGTTATTAGGAAGTGTGGATAGGGAAAAAACAATTTCTGAATATTGGGGGTATCTCTCTGTCTTTCAGCAGAGGGGGAGAGAGTGACAAGGGAAAATATGGTGTTGGTGTTGGTGCTGGGAGATGTCTCCCAGAGCGCAGTGCAGATACTAGCTGGTTTTGAAATCTTCCTTCTCCTTGGCTGCCTTCCCTTCCTGAGTTCCTTTCTTGCACCTTACTGCACATCTCCCCGATCTAGAGCTCCTCACTCCTCTTCCTTTCTAATGCAGTTTGCAAAATCTGATAATTATAATCTGGAATTTTGAGAGTAAGTTGCTCTCCTGACTGCAGGTGCAACGTTACCTTGCCTGCTCTGCTTTGTCAACCCTCTTCAGGTACAATTCCAAAATGCCATAAAATAATCCATGTTCAGTATCTACTGTTCTGTTCCTTTCCCTTGAGTAGTGCTCTATTAGTCTTCATCCAAACCAACTCTAGTTGAAGTAGCTGAGCACATGGCTGAATTTATGCCAGAATTTAAACATGCTTGGGCAACATTGGACCTTGACTATAAGGGTGAAATTTTATCCCATAGCTTGCTGGGGGCGAAGCACCCAAACCAAAACAAAGTATTGGTGAACTACCAGAAGGGGCAGGATAGGGAGGATGGGGCTGGAACCAAGAAGAAAGGAGAGATGGAATATGGAGAGTTCCCACTCTTTTTGGGCTGTTTTTGGTGTTGGTGAGATCTAGCAGTTACGGAAGTTGGGATGAAGATGGAAAATACATTAATACCCTGGACTGTTAAAATCACAATACATGTGATTGTATCTGCTGTATCTGTTAATTATCACAGGGTTTTGTATTTAATGCTTACCTTGAGCAAAAGTGATATTCTAGTCCTTTTGTGTCCTTAAAATGTACTGACCTTCTGCTTCTGACAGCTCCATTTTCCAGCTCCTCATCAGATTTCTTGCATTCCATGGGAGTGGTGCCACATCATTCGTAGCACCTTAAAAGCAAGGCCTCCTATATGGTGGATTCACTTCATTTTCCTTGCTCTTCTTCAAAAGACATGGGCATCCTGTGATAAATGCAAGCAGCCAAGGTACCATGTACCATTCCTTCCAAAATTAAGACTGCATCCAGAGAGGAAGAGGCATTGTGCTTCCAAACATCAAAGAAAGTTTAAGATGCAAGCAGTAGAATAAACAGATGTGATGTGGATTTTTTCTCCCTGAGTTTGGTTTTGGGAGGCCTGGGGAGAGGGAGTTGATGTCTTTCAAGACTGGATTTAAAGAAAATGTTGTTTTCTCTCAGTACCCAAGTTGTTTGTTGGAAGCCATGAAGATTTTAAGCTCAGTCTTGGAGCTTGCTTTGTTCTAAACTATCACCTAGGAGGCTTGTTTCAGATTTCCATATTAAGAGTCAGCAGAACTGCTAACTGAAGCATTTCTTCTGCACACCTGTGCTTTTTTAATATGGTATCATGATCTTTTGAGGCTCTTTTTGGAATATAGTTAACTAGAGCAACTTCATCTGTCTACCTAAGGTGAGGCCCGCAGCTGGTTCTCTCAGAAACAGATAATTTTTTTAGCCCCCACAAGTTTCCTATTGGAATGAGGAGTATTTGCCCTCCAGTAGGTTTTCTTATCTGTATTTTTTTCACTCCCTGACCATTGAAAACTAATTCAAAACCTTTGCTTAAATGAGAAGGTGGTAAGTTGTTTCCTTTGACTTTGGATAGCTATTTGTCAGGAATTACTTTTATATATTTACCCAACTGCTTTTTCATTCCCCTTGTATTTCTGCATGGAGAGAATTCTGAAGTTTACTGGGAAAAACGAAGACAGATGATGTTCTTCTGGCTCTTTCCAGCAGACCTTCTTATATACCATTCTTTGGAGAAAGGCAACCAAGTTGCATTCCTTCAAGAGCAATTCAGACCAATGAGAGTCCCTATATTCACTTTGAATTGGAATTTTAGACTAATTAAGCAAAATAATTTGGTGCAGTTTAAAATTGGAATATTTTTAACACGTCTGTGGATCTTTGGCTGCATGTATGTCTCTTAAGTTTGTAAACCTTGACCCAAAGCATAGAATTGAAAACCTGGGAGTTGACCAAATCTTCCCACACACAACCTCCACCAAAGATGCATCAAAAGGCCACCTTAGGTATACTTCACATGGATGGTAGAAAGCTTGATATGATATTATGTATGTATTTAATTGAACAGTGGCTCAGTCTTTGGAAATGTTACCTGTGAAAGCTGTTTGTAGGTTAAAATAGCGGTGTAAGATGTTGGACAGTCTATTTTACTAATCACATTTTATGCCTGCTTGCTTTTGTAGATGTTTCCAAGGAATAGCTACCACCTGTTGTTGTTCAACAACTGTGACTCTTTTGCTCAGTAGATAACCTGTTTTTTTATGGAAAAGAATGTAGATGATGGAAGGAATTTTGAAGTAGGAGTTACTATGCACACCTGCCCATAGGCACTGAACAAAATCTGATTGTCATGACGAGTAAACATGCAAGTCTAAAGCTGGTTTTGCTTCATTTCAGTCACGCAATTTTAAAGATTGCATCATCTATTCTAGAAATGCCCTGCATCCCAACACACTTAATCTCCCTTCCTGTTATTAGCCACTGTGTGTAGTAACAAAACAAAAAAACATTTATTTTCTTTTCCTTTCTCTTCTCACACCCAGATTATTTTGTGATATTTGGGGGGTTTTCATGTCTCCCGAGCAGTTTAGAAAAAGACTGCAAAAATGTAGGAAAATAACCAGGTTTTAGTTATACGAGAGTAAGTGAAAGCAGAAGCAAGCCCAGGCAGTTCTCTTATTTAATGGGACCTCTGAACAAACTTTAACAGAAATGTAGAGGAGTCATTTCTGGAAAGATTAAAACTGTGCCCCATAACTGCTGTGTATACACAGGACTTCTGTTTTCATCAAGTGTTTTTTACCTGTCTTTAAGGCAAGGTGGCTTTTATACAAATCTTGCTGTTGGCACTTTCTGAACTTGAAGTTAGTCTTCTGCTACTGGATAGAGGGTGCCTGGAGAATGGAAATACAGTTTAATGATAGCAGCCAGCACCCATTTGGTTCTCAAACTGTGTAGAGAGTGATACTAGTACATAGAAACACAGGTCACAGAAATATTTAGATTGGAGAAGACCTTTAAGATCATCAAGCCCAACTGTTAATGCTGCAAGTTCTCCATTAAGCCATGTTCCTAAATGCCACATCAGTACATCTTTTAAATATCTTCAGGGTACACCGAATAGGTGATGGAAGCTGAAGAAAATATGATGCTGATTTTGTTCAACTGACAAATACTCTATTACTGAAGCTTCAACTCTGCTTCCCACCCCACTTTCAATCAAAAAACACAGTTCTTGTTACTCTCGGAGTGTTTTTTTGCTATGTAATGTTGAGAGAATAGCAGGAAAGTTGGAGTGTTAATTCTTATTCCACTTACTAAAAGTAGTAATTAATAGTTTTCAATATCTCTCTTTCTCCAGGCACACAAACAAATGGCCTGGACTTTCAAAAGCAGCCTGTGCCTGTCGGAGGAGCAATCTCTACAGCCCAGGCCCAGGCCTTCCTTGGGCACCTTCATCAGGTAAGAGAAGAGACATTTCAAACAGAGGAGGCTCAGGCAGCTGTGAACGCAGCTGCCCTGGTGTGTTCCATGTTCTCTCTTTCTGTGAAGGATGTGGAGTCATTTATTAGAACATAAATATGGGTATACTACCTGGTTAAAGAGTGTGGATGGGAAAAAGTCCTAATTGTGGCACTCACTTCATTGCATTAGGCTCAGAACATGTCAAGATAGGGTGAGACCTCTTTGGGAGGACTACAAATCACATTTTTGATGACTTGAGAATACCTAAATGTCGTGGTGTGTTTTTGAGTAGGTTTTTTGTTTGTTTGTTTTCTTGTTGTTTTAACCTTAATAGAGATACCACTTTGAAAGGCAAGACAAAATTTGAATTTTTTAGGAAAGGTTTGTATTGGCCCAATGGTTGCCAAGGTTCCAAAACTGTCACTATCTAGTTAAAAACACTTCACTCTTACAAAGAAAGTTGATTGTACTTACTAAGCATATATGGCTTGTGAGGTTTTCTTTTTTTACAAAAAAGTTATTTCAGTGACCTGTTTGTCAGATGATATTCAGACTTCTAATACTATCCCTCTGTTCTGCTGCTGCTGTGTTTAGGGAATCAAAGCTGAACTTCAGATGCAGGCTGAAGCAAAATGGGGCATCCCTAGGTGAAGAGAAGTATAAGGGGCATTTTTTTGTAGTTTTTTTATCTGTTCGCACTTGATGTATGAAAACAAATGTCCTAATTTCTTTTTCTTCCTCTGCACCAAGTTAAACTTTAGAATACTGTACCTAATTGGATGACCTTGAATGTTTGAGGTCTGAGGTTGCACAGTTATTGTGGTATAATTGAAGTACTGAAGCTTTTATGCCCTCTTTTAAGAGCTCTGAACTGCCGTTTTATTGTATGGAACATTCCACACGTCTTGTCACATAATTGCAATTTTCCTAGCAGATTGGTTTATATAGGACCTAGGGAGTGCCACTGTTTGAATTTGCTGAACCAATAGCCTGTTGTAGGCTGCCTTTATGTGGAGAGAAGCTGACTAGTTTTTATGGCTTGCCAGTGTGTGTTTAACGTGGAAACCGATACAGCTGTTCTGCAAAATTCTGTGTGTTTGTTTTAGTCTTCGTTTTGTTATATAGATTGACCCAGGACAGTAATTGGGTTTTGCACTGTGCATTATCCTGCTTTGGAAATTTATTTATTTAAACAGTTGTCAGGATCTTTATAACTTCATGTTTGATAAAGTGTGATTCATTTCTTGAAACTGGTTCAAAGGAAAATCTCAGGTATTCTTTTATTCACCTGCAGGTGTGTGGGAATCTATTGTCAAACTGTCCTCTGCTAGTGAGGCTGCTGTTAGTGGGGTGTTATTCAACCTTAACACACAGTGCTTTGCTCTAGACTAATGCAAAATTCTGGGCTCTGGGCAGCATTCAGGAACAGTTTAATTTCTAATTTGGAAATGCTGGCTGTGTGGTGAAAGGGATGTTCAAATTGCATTCACAGAGATATTCAGGAGTCTGCTGGCTGTGCCTGAGCAATATACATTTGAACTCTTTTATGTGGTGTTTGTGTAATTTTAAAGTATTATTTTGAGTATATCACTTGGATGGCAGAGTGGTGTTGTTTAGGCTATTCTCTGCAGTTAATCTATTGTAAAAGCACAGATTACATCAACTGTGTCAAACTGTGTTTTGCTTCTGATGAGGGGGGGCTTTTCTGGGAGTGTTTGCTTAGATGAAGATCATGCTTAGTATGTCTAGAACCTTCATCTAAACCAGTAGGAAATATTTCTAAGGTGACTTTTCCAAGGTTGACTATTCAAAAGATTCAGTTATTAATTTAATGTACTGCAGTTTTTCCTGTGCTTGAAAATAGGTGGACTTTTTATGTGGGGACCATATAGAGGTCTTCCATCTTGAGGCAGGAGTGCTACATTTTGCTTTGCTTTATTGTATCCTTACATGTCACCTGGTTTTGAAATGAGCAGTGGTCTTCAAACATGGCCAGAGATGGAATTCTCTTCAGGCTATTACTCTGACCTTTGGAAGTGTTGGTAATTAATTGCAGGCATTCCTTCTTTATAACTAGGGGTGCTGATAGAAACATGGCGAGACTGATTCAAATGGACTTGAGTAAATGAAAATATAACATTTTTTGTACAGAGGAAATCTTTATTAGAGACAAAAAAGCACTCAAAAAATCTCACTTTCTGAAGCATCCATTTTTCCTTGCTGCTCACCCACAAGACCTTCTTTGGGCCTGTTAATTATAAACATTGAATTCAAGTTTTAAGTATACCTGAATCAATACAGCCTTTATAAAGTGTCTCTGGTCCTCTGTGTTGAGATCTTTTCAGTGGCTGAGGGCTGCAAATGTGCTTGGATGGGTTAATTTGAGGGAGAGTAGTTATGCTCTGGGTTCTGTGCTGTGCACGTGCTTGCTTACATCAGAAAGCTGATGAGTGCAGTGTTGGGGTAAGACCCATTCTGAAATAGGACTAGGATGGTGATGAGTAGAGCTTCATGCTCTGCCCTGGAGCCTGGATTTTACCAACAGGAATAGGACTTGTTGGGCTGTCCATCCCAATATGCTCTGTTTCAACTCCATCCATAGTAGTATCTACATCCTTAGGCAGGGATACCTTCAGTGAGAGGTAGATAGATAAACAACATCGTGAAAGGGTCTTACAGATCTGTTTCAGCCTGGACTACAACCCCTACTCCACTGATTCAGGTGTTAGAGGAGCCTGCACTGTTCTCGGGGGAGTTTTTGTTGGGATGTGGGTGGGGAGATTGTTCTTTTTACATTATTAGTTTTCTGTGGATTCTACATTATTTCATTTCCATTTTTGCACTGTTGTAGGTCCAGCTCGCTGGAACAAGTTTACAGGCTGCTGCTCAGTCCTTAAATGTACAGGTAAAGACAGTTACTGCTGCTCATCCTCCTCTCATCCCAAACAGCATCAGTAGAGATAGTTCTTAACCTATGATAAATTACTCAGGTTTTTTCAGTCTGACTGGTTTTGCAAGTGATAGGTATGAAGGAGTAATAGTTTCACAACTGTAAATCAGGTTCAGGATTTGTAAGCATTCAGGCTCTGGAGTTGCTTAAAACATGGAGTGACCATAACTTAATGCTGAGTTTTAGTCAGGTGTGGTATCATGAAGACCTTAAAACTCCAGGAATATTTCATGTTCTTCTGTTTATTATCTTTCATTAAACACATAGTGAATATTACTTTGCAATTTGTCCTTGCTTCTGGTAACTGAATATAGGAATATAATGTAGCATTAACTATGTAATGTAGCTAGCTTAGACTGCCTGTGTAAATTACACAGTGATTTCAGATTCAGAGGAATTGTTGTTTAATAATGTATGTGAGACAACAAAGCTTTCAAACTTTCCTATGATGCTGAGCACTTCAGTTTATCTGTTAACATTCTACTTCCTCTCTGTACTATATTAAGGGGCAAGGGATGCAGTTTTATTGAAAACTGGTTTCAGTATTGCTTGTTATTAAAGAATGGAGGTAGTGCGTTACATGAAATGCAATAGAATGTGGACCCACTTATACATAATAACAATTTGGAAAGAAGAGGAGGTATAGTGACCTTCCTTTCTAAGAGGAAGGAGGCAGAAAATTGCCTTGGTTGCCATGGTAAACTTCCATCCCTGAGAGAGATGTTGGCAAACAGGCTGTATCTCCAGTGCAGAATGTTTACAGTCCTGCGCTGTAATTATCGCTCAATGACTGGCAGAATTAATCAGAGCCTTTATGTTAATTAGCCCGCTCTGCAGTCCCCAAAACAGGTGGTGGAAAATATGCAAATCTATGCAGAATTGTAATGTTCTGCATAACCAGTTTTAATTATCATAAAACTCTCTCCCCCTCTTCATGCACTTGCATTTCCTCCCTCATGTCTTCACAATTTCTTCTGTTTAAAAAAACAAACAACCAAACCACAGAAATAAATCAAAACAAACTTGAATCTTTTAAAATAAAGCAGTTTTCAATTAAATAAATGCTTTGAGTATTTAAAAGCACTGTATATATTATATATTTTGCTGTAGGTAGAGAAACCTGTAAGGATTTTTCAAAAAGGTTCTGTATAAGCCAACAGTATGATGACTTAGTGGTACAGGATGGAGATAGAGAAAATGGAAACACAATCTCCTTTCTCTTGTTCCATTGTTCAGGATTTTAGGCAATGAATAATTTTAACAACCTTCTCTTTCTTCATGGTGAAAGGCAGCGTCAGCTTCAGTTGCATGGCGTAAAATGAAGTGAGACCTGAAAATAATGTCAGAGAGTTACAGGAGACCAGAGAGTCTCTTTGTTTTGTTTAAACTGCATTACCTACAGACATGTTTGAGCAATCCTAGCTGAGATGGTGGGCACACAGAGCCATTGCTTAAACACACTCTTAAAATAAACCCAAGGGCTTTTTTTATGCAGATGAAAGATTTTTATTGTGCAGTGTTGAGATAGCAACATTATACATTAACATCTGTTTTACACTATAAAGAGTTGTATTTTTTTTTGACTAGTCTAAATCTAATGAAGAATCTGGGGACTCTCAGCAGCCAAGCCAGCCTTCCCAGCAGCCTTCAGTGCAGGCGGCCATACCCCAGACCCAGCTCATGCTGGCCGGAGGACAGATCACTGGGGTAAGAGTTACCCAGGGATGCTGCAGTCCCACGCAGCTGTCACCGAGGGGCACTGCAACTTCCTTTAACCTAGGGAGGAGCTTCAGTGGAAGTGGCAACAGAAAATATTTTCCTAGAAAAATAAGCAGACTGTAATATTCGGGGTTTGTCGCTAAGTGTTTGCTTCCAAACAACAGAAACAATTCTTTCTCTCTGTTCTCAGTATCCCTTTTGACTCTGCAATGAAATTAAAGCCTGTTGTTTTATAACAGTTACAAATGAGACAGACACTGATATCATAAAGAGGAGTTTTAATTTTTTTTCAAGATTAAAAACGAGGCATGGGAGAACAAGACAATCTTACAGCTGAGTGAAGAACAAAAATTATGGAAACCATTAATTTTTGCTCTTTTCAAACATTTCTTTTTAAGTAACTCTATTAGTACTTTCCTTAAGCCTATTGAACCCTTTCATTTTAACCTACTGATTTTGAGGGGTTTATAATTGAAAAGCTTTGGGAGTAAATATGGGATAATTGTTCTTTTAGACTTTCTGGTGTTTCTGAATTGTTGTAAGGCTTTCAGTCATTTCAAAAAGGAGCAAGTTTTGTGAATGGACTGGTTAAAGAATTTGCTTCTACATAATCAGCTGTGCAGTATAAGAGTTTGAGTGTTAATAAGCTTAGGGCAGTTGCTCCAACAATGTATTTATGATTTGAAGTGTTAGGTTAGATCATCCCTACACTTGCATGAAATGACTGCTTAATCTCGGGCTCAACTGTTAAATCTTCTCCTATGTTAGTATGTAAATAAACATCCTATTTAGTTTTCAGTTAAGCATTGAGAGTTTTAGAAGTGAGACTGTTTTGCTGTTTTGTTAAAACCTGGCATATCTTATTATTTTTTGTATTCTCAGAAACACTGGTTTGTTTTAATTCATTATTGTCTGCTGTAGTGAAACATTCAAAACTCCAGGCCTATGCAGATATGGGTTGTAGTAAATATGGGCATCGAGATTCATTTACATGTAAAGGAGAGACTGCTGCCACCTGTTCCACAGAGATAATGCGTGTTTGGGAAAAGGAAGGGATGTAAAGTTGCCAACTCTATTCTATTAAAAAAAAAAAAAAAGGCAGATGGGGAGACTTGGAGAGAAACAAATGGAGCTCATGTTCTTTACTTATATCTTAGGGCATAATGGAAATGATGGAATATGGCAGGGATTCATGCTAATGTGAAGCAGCTGGGGCGTTATCAGTTTGTTCAGTAGCCATAGCCAGCATTCCTGCTTCACATTCATCTGGCTAATCACTTGCTGTTCTGCTGGGTGTAAATTTCCTTTCAAATCCTGGCAATACTGATTCTTTTCTTTTGCTTGCTACTTAATTGCTTTTTCCCTGATACTCCTGGTAGAGTTGTGAGGAAACTTAGGAGCAGGGTTAGGTTCTGTAGGTTCCAATAAGTGCAAATGTTGGTGGTGGTGCAGTTTGGTTTGTGTCAGGCCGTGGTAGGTTGGTTTCCACACTGTGTTGAGTAGCCAGCTGTCCTTCCTTGGCCATTTAGTGGAATAGCCCTAGGATTGGTTAACATAACTGGTACTGAGCTATCTAATGACTTTGTAGCTGAAGTGGCTCTTCCCATTATTAATGGCTGTGTTTTCTAATTGTTTATAGCTCACGTTGACGCCAGCCCAGCAACAGTTATTGCTCCAACAGGCGCAGGCCCAGTTGCTGGCGGCTGCAGTGCAGCACTCAGCCAGTCAGCAGCACAGCGCTGCTGGTGCCACCATCTCGGCCTCTGCTGCGACGCCGATGACGCAGATCCCTCTATCTCAGCCAATACAGATTGCACAGGTGAGCCTTGAGGCTTGAGAGGGTGGAAAACTAAAGAGCTTTTGGACCGCTTGCACCATTCGGATAAAATTTGTCGTTCCTCGCCTCAGTGAGTTTCTAGAGTCCTCGAGTGGTGTTAGTCTTTCCTCGTGCATCTTTGCATGGTGAGGTTGGAATTTGATAGTTTTAGCAAGGGATGTGTGCCAGCTGCTCCTCAGTTCCACTGGGCCTCTGAGTTTGTACCAGAATCTGAGTAGGTGCTGTGTTTTCTGAATTTTCCTCCTTGTAATTAGAGTGAGAAAGGAGAAAAAATGGTACAGAATGATGCCCACAGAAATTGCACTTGTTGAGACCTGGATGGATGGGAAGTGACGCCTGTGTATGAAAAAGGATGCTTCTCAGACCCAAATGGTGCTTGTTAGAAGCAAAATGTTAGAGCTGAAGAACAGCAGTTTGACTTGACCCTTTTGTGTGTTATTTTGGCTTGGTGTTTAATGCTGCGAGTTCAGTGGCAAAGAATGAGCACTCCTGTGTGTCTGGAGAAAAACTTGGAGCATGAGTCAGGTGTTGGAATCTGTCCAGTCTCATGGTCTGGTACTAGAGACTTATCAGTTCTGAAGAACTGCTTGCTCTGGATGTTCTGTTTACTAGAAGCAGTAAGGAACTTTCTGGGTCTTCCAGGACTGACTTAGTTCAGTGTGGAGATGGCAGTGGCACTAACTCTGTGCTTAGTGTATGTAGTGTGGAAAATCCTTAGACTTGTGGACAAGGATCATCAAGTGCATCTTAGACATCTTGAGTACTACAAGTAGGTGATTGTCTTGCTCATGCTGAGATCCATCTTTCCATGGATTAAAGTTCTTGGTACATAACACCAGTTTTATTAATCTAGCTGTGCAAAGTTTGTGGGGTATATAATCTTCAAAGTTGCTGCTTCATAGAGTGAGCAAGTTCTTTAAGACTGTCTGATGCTTTCTGTTCAGCCTATTTTCTCTTGCATTCAACGAGGATAAAGTGTCTAAAAAGTGAACATGAGGTCTGGTTAAGGACGAGAATGGAAATGTTGCAATTGTCTGTGAAGTCCAGTGGTGAAATGTTCAATCCTTTTCTATGCTGGTCCACAAGCTGAATAACATCTTGGCTGTGCTATCAGGTTTTCATTAGCTGAAGTGACAAACTTTTGTGGTGTTGGTTTAGAAGTCCTTAGAGAGGCCAGAGTGATGCCAACCTGTTTTTAAAAGGCCAGTGCTGGTGTTGCTATGTTGGTGAGATTCCTCCCACTGAAGCTTTTGTTGCACTGTGAGAAGTCACATCACCAAATAACACCTTTTTTAGCAGAGGATTCCACTTCACTGGCATGATGTGGAAATGACTGAAGGAAGTAGCATTCAAGGAAACTTGCAATTCTCAAGATTGTATCTTAATTTTGTTAAGACTGTCTGTAGGCAATAATACAGACAGAATTCAGAAAGAGAATGGGGAATGTCCTTGTCAAGGAAGTTGTTGTTATAGCTTCTGACATCTTTCCATGCACCTGTCAGAGTTCCCATTTGATGGGATGTGTTTTAATATATATGTAAGCAATCCACAGGTGTGTGCCTCTCCTCTTCCAGGTGTGCAGCTTAAGATAGCAAGGTCTGCTTCACTGAAGTGTGGTGGCTTAAAATTTCCTATTAACAAAATCTGCACCTTGAACTGTCTGGCCATAGGTTTGTGAAACAGGCCACCAAAGCAGTGGATACCAATGTGATGTGTGTGTGAGATGTTTCTAATCCTGCTCTGCCACCTCAGTGTGAAACTCTGAAAATGTGTGAAGCATTTACAATTATTAGTTTTGTACTAGCTTTTTCTCCAGAACTTAGAAAATCTTCAGAGAAGTGTTTGAGAGGAGTTGAAAAGATCAGGCATGTGCTGTCAAATAAGAGTTTCTGAAGGCAGCATTGTCTGATTCGTGCACATGAGTGAGCTAAAGGCTCTCTGAAAAAGAGCATGTGTTCATCTAGTTGCCACGTGCAGAACAAATTAAAGTTGCACTTGTTTTCTGACATTTCTAATTACTTAATTGTTTGACTTTACAATTAATGTCTTTTAGGCTAGGTTGTTTTGATACATAAATGAGCTTGGTTGAATCTTGTTAACTGCTCCTTTTGATGAAAGTGTAGGGCATAAATTGTGCAGGTGTTGGATATAATTTGAGTTACTTATGGAAAACATCTACCATCTAGGTTCATAGGTAGATAGCACCATGCTTTTTGATCTATCTTGGCAAGAATTTATAAGCAGTGCTCAGCTTTGTTTGTGTTGCTATTGTAAACATATAGCTGATTATACAAATAGCTGAATGTTTGTTTTAATTGATGATTTTTGAATAATTGATTAACTGGCAGGTCTCTGCAGCAGAGGGATTACCATATTTATTTTAATTAACTAATTGCAAAAGCATGACTTCTTTAATGTGCACTGCAGTTCATGTAAGGTATCTGCTGCAGCAGCCTGGTGAGGAGCTCGTGCTGCTACTGGGTTGACATTAACAATTGTGCATCAGCTTTTGGGGTTCTTTATCAACTTCCTTCCAGGATCTAGCCTCTGTATTTATATGATGTGAATCTCAAAATGACACACATGCTTAAGTTTGTGCTGGAGCTGTAATTGGAAATAATGGCATTGAATTTAGAAATTTAGATTATTTTTTTCTTAAACAAAAAATCTTCCTCACAGCAAGACATAGCACTTGACAGATTATTCTGCTGAGGTAGGATTTGGATTGTTTTGATCTTTCTAAATTGCTAGGCAGCACCAGAAGACATGCATGTCTCCCTGAAAGTCTCTATATCTTTTTCTCTGTGCTTGTGCTAGCATACAGATTTTAACACTGAGGAAAAAAAGATCAGTGTATGAAATCAGTGTCTGGTTTGTTCGTGTGGTTGCTATTGGGAGATTTATTATAATGATATAATTAACTAAATAATAAAACTTTCCCAAGGTGGAAATAAAGTTGGATTTCAAATGCATTTGAGGGGCTGGTAGGGCTATTTAGGAGTGATTAGCCTTGGAGGTATCATTTTCATTTTGCGTTGCAGAATTATATTTCTGTATTTAAACAAGACTTAGCCAACATACCATTTACCAAGGCAGATGCATGGAATAAGATTGCTTATATCAGTTATCCCTGAGGCCTCAATTTAAAAACAGTTTTCTCATATTAAAGTGGAAGAGCCTGATGATAAGAGCTGTCATGTCTTAGCTGGGTAGCCAGTGTTATGAATACTATAGTCTTAAACAAAAAGCTCTCCTCCTTTGATATTACAGATACACTGCCACTGTTTCTTTGTATTCTTTCTTGCATGTAACTCCATCTCCTGTGGGGGTGCTTCAAATCATCTGAGATCTACTTGGTCATCTGGAGTGATTTCATTTGTTTGCTTTTGATTGGGAGAGGTCCTTAACCTATCTGTTTTTCCATTGATACTTCTTTCTTCTACAGTGTCTTCCCAACTCTTCCTTTTGTGTTTCTGTTTTTTTCTCTTATCTACCTCTATTTTCATCCTGCAGCCTCTCTTTATTTCCTTTTCTTCTGCCCAGTGTTCCCAACCTGAGTCATCTTGCCCAGCTCTTTCCATTTCTGTTTTCAACTCAGCATCCAGTCCTCACATCCATTCCGCTATGAACATCCTCTGAGCTGGAGGGTCAGCACAATCTGCAGAGGTAACCAGCTGAGCATTGAAAATCAGTGAATAAATGTGTTGAGATCCATATTGTGTTGGGCTCAGGAAGTAAGAGTTTTTGGTAACAGTTCTGACCAATGTGATATTAGGATATGAAGTCATAAGAAACATGTAGTTCCATAATAGAACTGGAGCAGTTACTTCTCTCTTTCAAGAAGGAAATTTGCCTTGATTTTATAGGAATGGTTGCATTATTCCTGCAATTTCCTGAAAGCAAACAGTACTATTGACTTTAAAACTACTTTTTTGCTCATGGGCACTTTTAAAATTTTACCATTCTCTTATAAAATGGAAGTTTCCATTTCTTTAAAAAAGCATTGCTTGATCAATCCATCTGGTGTCTGTCTACCATATTATTACACTGCATGCTTTTGACTTAACAGGGCTAAGTAGCCCAAGTGATTGATGGCCAGTGTCTGTGTAATGCAGGTTAAGTAGTCGTTTTCTTATAATGCCTGTCTATGGTCTCATAAATCAGTGGACTCCCTATTTTTTCCCCTCCCTAGTCTTCCTTTCTGACATTCCCCACCCCCATCCTCCAGAAGGAGATTGTTGCAACTTTCAAGTTACAGTTTTAACAGATTTAAAATAATGTAAGGTCACATATAACAGCATTGTGTAAGAAAGAAGTTCTCTTTGTCAGTCTGTCTTGATTTCTCATCTCCAAATCCACAGCTTGCAGTGAATGGCCTGTCCCATCCTCTGGCTGAGCAGGTTGTGGGAGTGCTCAGTAACTGCATCAGTCCAAGGACTTTGTTACTCTGGTTCATTTGAATTCATGTGTGTTTGGGGCTGTGTGAAGATGAGGAGCTCCAACTGGGCACTGTTTTTGGCACTGTTACACCTGAACACGGTTTCTTTGAAAACAGGGACCTGAATAACTTCCCTGAAGCAGCTTTGGGGGAGTCTTCTCATCTGCTTGGTTTGGTTTGTGTAATGGGAGGTTGCAAGTGTGGGAAATATTTCATTCAGGCTTTTTTCCATCTGTTTGGTGAGTATTTTGAAACAGATTCTTCCTGGAAAGATGGAAAAATCTGTTAAGTGTGTTTAGATAGTTTTCATGGATTACCTCTGTTATGTTGGCTGACTTCACAGCGTGTTTTTTAAATTTCAGTTGCTCTTGCTATTGTCCTATTTGGAGATGAAATGAAAAAGGCTAGTTGGGGAGAACAATATTTTTAAGCAGTTCTCTATGTTTTCATTCTCCAGCTAAATGTCAGGTTGAAGCATTTTTCTTGAAAACTCAGTTTCTCAAGGATTAACATTTTACATTGAGACCTGTTATTTAATTATAGAAAATTAATAGTCCTGAATGGTTTAAATGCATAAAGGTAGGGTTCTGCAATAATGCAGTGTTTTGGATTATTCCTTTTAACCTTTTATTATAATCATATCTATTAAGCTTATTGTAATTTGTCTCAGAACAAATCAAATATATTTACTAATTGAGTTAGCTGCTTTCTGAAATTTGAACTGAACAGAGTGCAAACAAGAAATCTGTAATATTTTGCTTCCCTGTTGTTGATTCAAGTGGTAATTGCAGACTGTTGTTACAAAAAAAATTGCTTGATTTGTAGCAGAGTTCCATCCTCAAAAAATAAGTTTGAGAGGTCTTTTGTGCTGACGAGTCTAACGTATCTGAAAACTCTTGAATTAAGGGGGAAGGGAAGTTGATTTGTTGGTTTGGTTTGGTTTGTTTTGATTTTAAAGCAGAACAGTTCTGGATTCACTTTGCTGGGTTACTTAGTAAATAACTTCGGTTTATGAATGAGAGTGAAATTCAAATTGCCATTTTAAAGGATACTCAGTAGCAGGACTTCTGCTGTGTTTGACATCCACTTTTATCTCTAAATGTTGGAGTGTAGCTCGCTGATAGGAAATCTTATATTGGGAATCATTGCTGACTTAAATGTCTAACACACAGCTCTTTCTCTTCTTTTTTCTTTTTTATTTTTTTCTCTTTTTTTTTTGTCTTCTCTCTTTTTTTCTTTATTTTTTTTCATTTTTTGTCTTCTTTTTTTTTTTTTTTTTTTTTTTTTTTTTTTTTTTTTTTTTTTTTTTTTTTTTTTTTTTTTTTTTTTTTTTTTTTTTGTCCCCTTCCCGTTTCCTTAAGGATTTGCAGCACTTGCAGCAGCTTCAGCAGCAGAATCTCAACCTGCAACAGTTTGTGTTGGTGCATCCAACAACCAACTTGCAGCCAGCACAGTTCATCATCTCACAAACGCCGCAGGGGCAGCAGGGTAAGTGCTTCTTGCCACAAAAGCAAACCATACATAGCGTTTTTTAGGGGAGAAGGTGAAATTCAGGTGGTTCATACCTATGCCCAGCCTTCTCCCAGGCAGTGGCTCCTAGCCAGCTTTTTCCCCCCTAGGTGTATATCCTCAGTATGAGACTACATGGTGTGGAATATCCTTTTGGCCAGTTTGGGTCAGCTGTTGTGGCTCTGTACCCTCTGAGCTTCTTGTGCCTCCCAGCCTGTTTGCTGATGGGATGTGTGAGAAGCTGAAAACTCCTTGGCTCTAAATACTGCTTGGCAATAGTAAAAGTAGTAATACTAAAGTACAGTAATAGTAGTGGTAATAGTAAAGTAAAACATCAATGTGTTATAAACATTGTTCTCATCCAAAATCCAAATCTCAGCACTGCACCAGCTATTAAGAAGTAAATTAACTGCATCTAAGTGAAAAGCAGGACAGACTGCATAAAGATTACAAAATCAAAAGTCCTTGTAGGAGTCTGGAAAAGTACTTAAGCCTAAAGAGTGTACAATGAATCTTGTCATAAACTGAAATAATAATTAACACCTTGGGAAAACAGCTAGAATGCTGGATTTGTGTAACAGGTCTTATAATAATATTTTGGCAACGCACTGGCTATAACTTATATGCCAAAGCCAGACAAGGCAGGGTAGGTGGTGCTGTGTCAGAGTAGTTAAGTTGTTGCACTGTCGCTTTGTTCTGAAGACTGATGTGTCCAGGCTGCAATGCATCACAGTGCTGATTGCACCCCGTTTGTTGATGGCCACAGAAAACTGCATTTAGCCATGGCTGCTTATGCTGATACACTCCAATGGCCTTTTTTCCCCCCTTTCTCTTCTACATGGACTCTACTCAGTTGTTCAGGTCTGGTAATCCAAAGATTCTTGCTCAGAAGGCAAATCCTGTTATGCTTGAAGAGTCCTGCAGAGCCTGGCTGTCCTATAAAGCAGCTCTTTGCACCTCATTTTCTTCTGGTCCTTTCAATTTTTTCATGCATCATTCCTTCTTACTTACTATGACTTGGATAGAACTGGCTTTCCATTACGCTGAAGGGCTCTTGCTGTCTGAATGCTCTCACATTTGAATAAAGGGTTAGTCAAAATTACCTTCCTTTTAATAGGACTTGATTTAGGAGAGATTTTATACTAGCACTGGTAGAAAATGGCTGAAAGGCTGCTCGTGGAAGTATTTAGTGATGTACTGCTTTCTTAAAATGAAGTAGAACTTGTAAACTTAACATAGTGGTTTGATTTCTTCTAGTACAGTAAGATTTAGTTCAAGAGTTCTTCAAAATAGGTGCTTGGGTTTTTTATTAAATAAATTCTTTCAAGAAAACAGCAAGCACAAAAACATTGTTTTGAAAAACTCATAGATATTGATGTCTGCCTACATCTTTCAGATAAATTCTGCTGATTTTCTAAAATACCTCTGAAAATGCTTTACAAAAAAGGAAAGCTAAGAGAATCAAATTGTATTCATCCCCCAAAATGAGCTGTTTACATCATAGAAGGGAAGCAAAGCTTTCTTGTTTGTTTAAAATCTGAAGTAGATAAGTACTAGATGAGATTTTCATAGTACCTTTTCCAGAGGTCATCTCTGCAAAATTATTTCTTCACTACGATTTAAGACCTGCATATTGCTGTCATCAGTGACGCAGTGCAGGTAGAGACATCATGTTTTACTGGTAATATGCAGCCTGGACAGCTGAATAGCTCAAAAATGTAGAAAGATTTATATGCTGAATTCTGACCATAGGCCATTAGTGTGTGACAACCTTCCAAACTGAAATGCTTGAATAGATCTCATTTTCTTCATGAGCACTCAATGATAAAGCAACATGTATGTCATAATACCCCTTGTATCACTTTTTGATATGTTTTTTTTGCATTATTTCATGGTTATTGTTAGAAGATCTCAAACAGTACATTATTATTTATGAGAAAGATTTAGAAAGTGTGTATTTTTATTTTGTTATTTACTGTTGCAGCTGACTTTTCCATGTTGTTCTTGTCCTATTGCTCCATTAGTCAACTTCATAAAATAATAAATATTCTGAAGAAGTTAGCATAGAGTTTTCTTCAAAACCAATGGCATTAATATTTTTTTTTTATGCTTCATTGGTACTGCATGGAGCTTTATATGTGTACACATTTAATAACTAACATAAAAATTCAGATTTGTGTACAGATTATGTATTCTGGAAGAAATTTCTTGCTTTACAGACTACTCTACATATTTTGTGTATGCCATGTAGTCATGTAAATGAGGAACACTGTTTTGGAACGAGAAGAGTTTTGAGGGAAATAAGTGAAGAGTAGTGTATCTAAACAAGATTGTAGAAGATGTAAACATTTGGTGAAGAAAAATGTTTTACTTAGAGGCAAAGGAGTACAGAGAAAAGCAGTCATCAGCAATTGTATTTAGATTCTTGAAGGAGTTGAACATCACGAGCTGAGATACAACTTCCAAAAAATTTTAGGAAATTCAGTACCTAAAATATTAATCAATAATTAGGATGGTATTCTACTATCTTTCTTCAACACACACATTATAGCTCCCAGCAGCAGATAGGAAATTTTCCCCAGAAGTCCACTGCCATATGTCTAATGTAGTCACCTTTCTTTTCCACACAATTTCTGACTATTTAGGGGCTTACATGAAACAAATTTTAAAGTTCTCATTTTTGATGGCTTGTAATTGATAACATCATAACTGAAAGAATTGTTTCAAGTCTCAGCAGATATGCAGAAGATTGAATGGAAATAGAAATCTGGAACGTTTTCTTATTCAGTGCAACTGTTGTTCATATTATTGTTAAAGTCACCAGCAGGAATGTAGCACCTTGTAATGTCTTTATACCTCTTGTATCTGTTCTTGTATCTAATAGAGCTGTCTCTAAAAGAATCAATTTAACATCCCTTACTACAATTAGAGCTGCTTCTTAAAAATATTACCCTCATCGGGTGACTGTTCACCCTTTTACTCATGAGATATTGCTAATACAAATCGTGTCAGTAAAATCTGAATGGGGGGGAAATGGTGCAGCATTTAATTTAAATTAATCTTGCAAACAGGAATTGTTAAGATCTAAGCAAAAACTGTACCACAATGAGATTTAGAAATTGTACTTACAAAGAAAATATCCAGAAAGGCAAATGTGGAAGACAAGCTATTAATTAGCTATAAATATTGAAACCTACCTAGTATCAAATTATTGCTATTTATTATTAAAGACTGTCTTTATGATTTTTTTTTTAATTGTAAAGTTGCCTGGGCCAAATCCAGTCCTGTTTTCTTCTTTCATACATGTTATACAGATTTTGAGACCTCACTCATGTGGAAGTTGTTGTAATGACTTTGTCTTGCAAGCTAACTTCCAGTGAGAAGATGAACAGCTTTGGCAGAGATAAAGCAGTCAAGTTCTTACATGAAAAAATTCACTCTTTTGGGAGATCAGTTTGGGATGAATAATGTATTATGCTTCTGGGCCAACTTTTTTAAAATTATGCTGAAAAAGTCTGTGCTTGAATGTTTGTTTTATCTTTTGTTTAATTTTAGATAGAATTGAATCCCAGATCAGTCCTAGGGGACTCTTGGCTGGCAGGAAGAGTTTTTTGGCTTGGACCATTATTCATGCTACTCTTAGACATTATAGGAAAAATTCTGAATGACAATAGATATATTTACTATAACTATTAAAAAAAAAATTAAATGCCTCTAAACTATCATACTTCTGCATCGATCCTTATCTGCCTCCATGCAGTCATTCTTTTAGAGTGCCACATAGGTAATTTGTGTGCCATATTTAATGCAATAATTCCACTGGCCTCTTAAAACCCAAAGCAGAGGGTTAGGAATACGACCTCTGTAAAGTATACAAGTACAATAGCAGTTTTTATAGGTTCAAAAAAATCATGTGGGTTGGAAGGGACCACTAGAGACCAGGTAGAATTGTTCAAAGCAGGTCCAATTACAGCAGCTATTCAGCCAGTTGAATTGAACATGTCTAAGAATGGAGCTTCTGCAACATTTTCAAGTACCTGCCCCAAGAGTTGACTGCTATCATATAAAAAAAAAGAATTGTTTTCCTATATCTAAGTTGGAGTTTTCCATGTTCCAATATCCATTGCATCTTATTACAGTGTACCCTCAAGCAGAGTCTATTTCTGTCTTTGAAGAAAGCAGTAGGATCTCACCTTAGTCTTCTCTGGCTGAAAAAGCCAGCTCATTTACCTGTTGCAGCCTGTTAGCCACCCTGGTGGGCCTTGGATGTACAAAATCCAGGATGGCCTTGTGCCTTGTACTGGGAAACCCAAATCTGACAGCAAAACTCCAGCTGTGGTGTCGCAGGTGCCAAATGAAGGGGGAGAAGCACAACCCTTGACCTGCTGGCTGCACTCTGTGAGTACAGCCCAGATGTGGTTGGCTGTCTTGAAAGGGCACACTGCCAGTTCATGTTCATCAGATTGTCCTCCAGGACCCCCAGAACTTTTTCCTGTGGGACTGCATTCCAGCCAGCCATGCCCACCCTGTATTGCTGCACAGGGTTATTCCAGCCCCCATGCAGAACATTGTATTTTCCTGCATCGGTCTTCATGAGGCTTCATTCATCCAGCTAGTCTAGACCCCTGTTGACTACTTCCCCATCTTTGGTATTGTCCACAGACCTGCTGAGAATATTTAGGCACCAGCAGTTGCCTAAAACATTGGATTTACTTAGAAAAGGCAGTGCTATGCAGTCTGTAAGTTAAGTCACTGAAGGTATTTTAGACTTCAGTGATTTCTTCTCAGAAAAGAAATGAAGGAGAAGCTTAGACTGGTTCAAGTAATGTCTTAAAAGAGCACAGCTGTTATCTGCCCACCCATTAGAGCCAAGGAGTGCCCAAAGTGTGTGCATGGCAACTGCCTGAAAAGGCTGTGATCATAGGGAGAGAAACATTGCCAAAATGGTCCAGCTGCTTTCCCCCTCCCCTGATCATTGCTTCAGTCAGCTGCAGATTGAACTTGTTCTGTCTCCAGTTTCTGCCCATGATACCTTATGTCAGCTCCTCTTACATAAGATAAAATTATGTAAAAACAGAGTAGATTAGATGTGTTCAGATTATTTTATACTGATAATTTCATGATAATTACTTCAAGCCATGTGAGTGAGGATAAAATTAGGGAGAGTGTAGTCATCTTGTCATCTCTTTAGCAAAATTGTTAATGCCAGAAAAACATCCTCTGGGATTTTTCTGGGGACAAAGAGTCACAAGAGGCCAGTCCTAATTACTCTGATTACAGTCATAAGACAAGTCAGTAACTTGTAATCGATGGTGTTACCAGTGGACTAGAACTCAAATGTCATCACTGTCAGCTGCCTGGTTTTTGTTTCATTGTTGGTCAGCCACTCTGTAGTGACAGTGTGATGGGCTTGCCCCTTTCTCTTTCAAGCTGTCAGTTTAAAATTCATTATCACTGAATTAAGGTCAAAAACTCTGCACTTAGAGGTGACTGTTCACTAATTAATATTTAGATTTGGGCAGCTAAAATCATCTCTCAAGTGAACAAATATTTGCACTGTAAAAAGCAATGTGTAGCTGTAGTTGGTGGCTGTCATGGAAGTTCCGTGAGCAGCTCTGTTCCCTCACTGTGGCTTTTCAAAAACACAGCTGGAACACATTGATTATGTGGTGCAAAGCAAATTTACATCCTTGTCTGCGCTGTGCTATTATGTTACATAAGCAACTGGCTGTATTCTGTAGGTCCTGAGCATCTTGGTAGCCACACATTCTGTTTAAAATACATATTCAACTCCTTTGTTAAACAAAAATCAAGTGTCACTGTCAGATGATAGCTCCTCTGTGCTTGTGTATCCCTTACTGAGGATACATTTTCTCCTTCTTAACCATGGTAACCCCTCTTTCCATGTTTCTTTTGACCTTAACCTTGCATAAAACATCCATTTCCTCACTCAGTATTTATCAAGTCCTAAATTCTGCTCCCCCTGCCTTTATTCTGCTAAGAGGTAGATCAGGCAGCTGATGATGTTGAATTTAAATGGTACATAGTTGATGGTGGTATAGCAGTCCATCCATCTGCTGCTCCCCCCTGGTTTTAGGGACCAGATATATTGAAGTGTAAGTTTAATTAGTCAGGTTCTTAAGTTATTATAGTGGAAATTGATAGTTGTAGCCAGGAGATACCTAAAAATAACAGTTAATATTTTTCACAGTAAAATCGAGGGATTTGACTAACTGTACGTATATTTTTGTCAAGATTTTGTCTCTTAAAAATAGATAAATTTTTGCATTAGAAATGCAAAAAAAAACCCCAAAACGGATAACCTTCTAGTTAAAATATTTAGATGCAGGCATGTATCTCAGTTTCCTCAGAGATTTAATAAACTGTAAAAATAGTGGACTGTAAGGGAATTTATTTGTAAATTGACAGCGTATTGTACATATTGGTTCTATCAGTTGCAACTGTTCTTTGATGTTGTCATCTTTTCATAGTAGCAGGGTTTTCCTATATTTTCCTGTATAGTGTGGTGTTTATTCTATTTGTTAAAATTGAGCAGTGTTCAGTATCTTACTTAAACTTTAATTCCAATTATTTTTCCAAAAGATTCCTACTTTATTTCACCCAGGAGGGAGTTATCTAGGCTTGTTGTGTCTTCAGGTGTGGTCTGCTTAAGTCTGCCAGAAAGCTTCCTTCTTGTTAGGCAGCTGGCATAGGTGGTTTGGAGAGGAAGGAGAGTGATCAAGAAGCCAAATTTGTGGGTTTGATGAGTATTCAGTTGTAGAATTTGATCTCATTAGTGCTCATATTTTTATATGGCTCCACAATTCTTGGTCACCTCTTGGTTACCGGAAGCGTATCCAAACTCTGCATGCTGAAGAGGGCAGTAAATTATTCCCATAATAATACAGAACTGGGATGACCTAGATCATTACCAACACTTTCTGCAGAGGAGATTTACACTTCTAGCTCTTACCCTTCCATCACCACTTACACTTCAGGGAAATGCAGGGGGATTTTGGGCTGAAAACGCACAACTCTGAGGATATTTGTGGAAGGATGAAAAGAAAGCTCACATCTCCATTTTTTTTTCTAACTTTCCATCATTGCAAGAGCCTTGTTTTACCTCATTTCATGTTTTAGTGTTTTTGAATGACAAACCAAATGCACACTTTTGTCTCTCCAGGTCTCCTGCAAGCGCAGAATCTCTTAACGCAACTACCTCAGCAAAGCCAAGCCAACCTCCTGCAGTCTCAGCCAAGCATCACCCTTGCCTCGCAGGTCAGGCTTTTTCCTACACTTCATGACTTGCTTTGAGGGGATTTAAACTATGGCAAGTGGACAGACCCTTTGTATCAGTTACCTGAATAGATGTTGTAGCTATCATAGTTAATTTTTCTTTCTAGATAGCTCAGGATTGTAGCTCGTACCCCGATGTGCCTCTTTCCAGGCTTTAACATTCTAAAGTGGGTTTTTAGCTGGAAATTTTCATGATTGATACCTTGAGTTAATGGCGCTAGAACATTGTTTGATTTCCTGTAAGGTTTATCTTGGAAATTCGGAGGAGCAAGGTGTTGGCTCCCTCAAAAACACCAAAAAGAGATGACTGACAAGTCTCTTTCTGAAGATTGCAATGGTAATCTATCTTCATTTTAGTGTAGTTATTTTGCAATCACTGCTAAGTCATTGCCAATCCTACCAGTTACTGTCTGTGACACTGAAGAGATTGTTAGAAATGAAATATTCGAATATTCTGATAGATGTATATTAAAATATTAGAGCTCTATGATTAAGTTTTCAGACTATGAGAAAAGCAATTTTAAGGTTGCATGTGCCTGTAAATTTAGTTGTGCTTGGCTCTGGGTTTTACTGTGCAGTTTAGTTTCGTGGCTGCATGCTGTTTCTCAAATACCATGTATTATCACACAGTATCTTCCTGCCACCTCGGTTACATATAAGAATTTTCTAGTCTGCAATAAAGTGCCTGAGTCTATCAAAGTCTTAGAAAACTACATTTTCTATTATACCACCTCTAGTATTTTTCATGCACCATGTGGAAAATGGAATTTGTCTCACCTCTAGTTCATACCTCAGCTAGCAGCATGATTCCCTGCTAAAGATTATTCTTGGATTTGAAAAAAATATATATTAAAACTACTAAGAAAGAATAAATTATGTAAAGTGGGTGAAATCAGTGAAGACATATTGCAGTAATTACCCACTATGATTAATGTAAATTAAAAATATTTAAAAACCTATAAGTGGGACACATGTATCTGCAATCCTAGAAAGATCATATATGATTACATTATTTCTCAAGTAATGGAATTATAGATCTTGACCTCCCTCTACCATCTGCTGTGCACTGCAAAACACTGCACTAACCCAGGAGGAAAACAACATAAGGAGTTATGTAAAGACTGAGTTATATGTAGGCCATTTCTTTTAGAAGAGCCTTTTCTGAACCTTTGCATAGACTTTGCATAATACTCTAATGCTGCCTGGAATTGAGGCTGTTCTTATTTGCCCTGAAGGAGTCCAGAGATTCAGAGCTGGGTGTAGGACACAGGGGCATGAAATCACCTTTACTGAAAGAGCCACATCTAGACTGACTAGAATTTAACTGGAGGAAATGATTTGTCTCTGCATCCCAGCTGATCATGGCATGTAAGGAGGTAGAGCTATGCACTCAAAACATGCTTCCAGTGTTCTTGTTGCACATAAAGCCTGAACTGTGCAATACCAGATCTAAATATATTTTATTCACCTGTGAACATTTTCCAAGGTGCTAATTTTTTTCAGATATTTATTGTAGTTGCAATGCAAAATGCTTCAATATGCCAATATTCAGGAATAGTGAACCTTCCATGGACTTCCTAGAAAATTGCCCTTTATATAGAAGAAAAGTGTGAATGAATGAATCATTTTCTGCAGATTGCCTGTGCTTCATTTCTTGTATCACCAGTATGCTCATTTTATTGTTGCAACTATTGACAGAAGGGTTAGAGGTAAAGCTAGTTTATTCTTCCTGAAGGGTCGAGTCAGTCACAAGAGATAGCATTGGAGGAAACTTGCCATATTTGCTGCATTTGTACATCCTCACTCTTCCAGGATTAAATAGGAGATTTGAATCTTTTGGGCTGATAGCAATCTGCCACCTCAAAAGACCAGTAGATTCAATTTTAAATTTTTTTAAAAGGGGTGAATGCCAAGGTGTCTATAAGTGATAGAAATGTATCAAGTAGAGTGTGTTCAGCCTTTCTTTGAGCAGCTTCTGCAGCAAGTGAAAGTTGTTGGCTGTCATTGAACATCTCTTACTTTCCTTTAACTGGTTATGACAGAACCTTTAAAAGCCTGCTGTACTACTGTAGTTTTCTGGATTGTGTTTGCTTGTTCTGGAGAGGAATGTTAATAAATTGGAGGAACTTCCAGATTGCAGGAAATACCCAACTCACTGACCTCTCTCACAAGAACATCACATATCTTTCAGGAGTTTAATTTCTGTTGATTGTCCTCTTAAGTCTGATTTTGATCTTTTCCTTGCTGTCTCAATAGCCAGCAACCCCAACACGCACAATAGCAGCGACCCCCATTCAGCCACTTCCACAGAGCCAGTCAACACCAAAGCGAATCGACACTCCCAGCTTGGAGGAGCCCAGTGACCTTGAGGAGCTTGAGCAGTTTGCCAAGACTTTCAAACAAAGACGGATCAAACTTGGATTCACTCAGGTGAGACTGCGTGCCTTAGTGCCTGCCAGTGTGGAACCTGAGGTCTCATCTTTCAAGTCTGGAGGGAGACTACAATTCCATCATTTCCTGGGAGAACCTGCTTAAATAGGGTTATGCTCTGGCCTTTATGTGGGGGATTTCTAAGAAATAACAGAAAAAGCCATACATCCATCTTACTTCCCTGTTGGTTTTAAAGCATAGCCATTTTCCCAGCAGGGGAAAACGTGCATTTACCAGCTCCAGATGTCATTGCATGTGCACCATTCATTCTATGGGATGTGACATGAATGGGACAAAGCACTTTAAAGCTGCCTTCAGAAGTACAAAGTTCCAAAAATCATACAGTACAATTAACTGCTCTGTGTGTTTAAAAAGTATATCACATCTGTGCAGTTGCTTTGGATGTCAAAGGGTTTTATCTCAAGCATATTTTCCTATTAAACATCAATGATTTCTGTATTTAATGCTTTAGCTAAGGTTCCTAAACAAAACCTGAAAGGACTGTCACCTTTGAAGTTTTCTCCTTACAAGGGTGAACTGGAGTTATGGTTTGTTTTGGTTTGTTTAAAAGCTCAGAAATACCCATAGAGCAGAAGAAAAGTAATCTTGAACATAGTGAAGGTGGTTGAATGAAGACCACAATTAAAAGTACAAAGTGCATTTATATCTTCCATTATTCTGTTGAAAAGAACTTGGTTCCAAGAGTCCTGTCTTATTAATATCAAAATTATTTTTTTTCTCCTGCAAAATTAAAATTAAAGTATCTCCCCAATATCTCCCAATTAGTTTTGGCAGGAGTCTGTGGTTAAGCATGAGCGTGTTTTTACTAGAAGAAACAGCGTGCAAAAATCAAAGTATTTAAAAGCCTGAGCTTCAGAGCAGTCAGTCCAACATATGTGATGGAATAGAATAAGTAAATCTACTCTAGCTGAAACTATGTGCTGAAGTCAGATTTATTTTTCTGGCAAAGTCCTAAATTGAAAAATCAAAGTTCATAATGAAAGTTCCTGGCAGCATCTTAATTATAAGTCAAGAACAGAATGTTCTTAGTCAAATGAAGTGCATTTTGCTGGCATGTGTGCCTCCTTCCCTCCCTTCTTTCCACTAGAGGGAGGCACAGAAATGCAAGTGATGGACACACACAAAAGCTCGAATAGAGCAGCACAGAATAGGATAAAATACAATAGCTTCCCTATAGCCTGACAGAGGGGTTTGTGTAGATCTCTCATTATTATGTTTAATCTGCCCTGCTGTGAGATGATTATAAAGGCTCAAGTAGACTTTTTAAGTTATGTGTTAACCTTTCTTTATTGACCCTGTTATGAATTTTCACGGTGAGGAAAAATGAACACAACTGCTCAAGCTTACATTTCAGTATTTGCTTTTCAGATTAAAAAAGGGGAATCTTGAGAATGTGATAAAATTACATTTGGTCATTCCTGACCTGTTCTGAGTTTGTATGTGTGTAATTAGGCTGTTCTAATAACTTCAACCTAATTGCATAATTGGATGATAATTAGAGACCCTGATTACTTTGGTTTCCTATAGTTGGATAAATAGACTGCCTTTCAGAGGATAAAAGAAATTTATTTCCAGTAGTACTGTAAGCTTTTTTCAGACTCACGCCACCCCTGCCTTTCAAAAATAATTGTAAGATTTAGTTTGCATTGCAAACTAATCACTTACTGCATTCTGTTGTACGAACAATAAAACAGGTTTTGAATTTCAGCAGTTCTGCCTCTTCTCCCACCCTGAAATGTGGGTGATGCATTTAAATCCCTTTGTTTGTTTTCCTTAAAAATACCTCCATGTTTGACGTGCAGGGACACAATGAGCAAACTGCACCTTAGCATCATTGCAGGCCTGGGACTAATTGCTCAGTACAGATTCAAGCGACGTGACTGAACATTTTCGACAATGTTATTTTTATTCTGTCAAAGGTATTGCCTCTGCTAGACTATCTGAGCTTCTTAACAGACCAGTACACACAACAATGATGTACCTTATAATCAGTTTCAGTTCATTACCAGAGCTTCAGTCAACCTACAGAATAGATCCGATGTGTATACAGTGCCTCTATACTCTGTTCCATCCTGTACATGGGCCATCCCAATATAAAAAATTATCATCCCAATATGTAAATTCCTTTGCCTACAGCTGAAATGCTGCCACCTTTTGGCATTGACAAAGAAATGGTTAACTATTCATTTTAAATCAGATGGCAAATGTTTGTAAGAACAACATAAATTCAGTATTAAATTAAGTTGGGGGACTGAAGCAAATTTCATAACTCTTTCCTGCCAAGACATAAATCAACTTATCTCTAAAATGGTTTACATAGCCAGGTTTTCTTCTTCATAAACCCAGAAGAGCATCCACGTTACTCCTCTTGGAATGATTTATGAGTTTTAAAATGCACAGAATCCTGGCATATGAGTAGAGGCATAAATGTGAGTTTTCCCACGTGTTTCCTCTGATTGAAGGGCACACAAACCAATTGTTCTGCTCCTCTTCTAGGAAGGAAATTGTTTTCTTTGCTCAACCTGCACAATTTACTAAGCTTCCCAAAGGTTGTTTTCTTCCTGGCTTGTGTGTGGCCAATCTGCATGCTGTCAGTGTACTCATACCCAGCTGTGGTTGTGGAGCTGACCTCAGAGAAAAGCGAGCTTTATGCCCAGTCCAACTAACCCATTTGCAATTAAACTTCACTAACTGTGCTCCAGCTTTTCAGCCTCTTCTTCTCATACTTTGTTTTGTGCTAAAAAATAATTTTAAAAAGCTAAACAAAGCTACTTTAGACCAAATAGTATACTTGAAATAAAAGTGCATTTTTTGCCAAAGGGCAGGACCTTCCAGCTTGAAAACAAAGCATGAAAATATGATGGTGTCTTTAATGGCCACAATCAAGAATGGATTGATTTTTTTTTTTTAAACACCACTTTCCAAGTGTATACTACATAGTTATATACTGTATACATAAATATTAGGATAGGCAGAATGTCTGCTAGCAGAATAGCTAGCTAAAACTGAGTTTAAAAAGCAATAACAGATGTAAAGAGATGATCATCTGCCTGTAAATCTCCTGAATAGCTTTCTGGCAGATGGGTAATGATAGTCAAGACTGCAGTTAATCATTATTTGAAATGGTTCAACTTCTTGTCTGCTTTGAAATTTGTATCTATTGGGGAGAAATTTGGTTTGAACCTCAGAAGATACTAACAGTTCAGATAAGAATATTTCTGCATCTATTTAAATGTGATGTATGTTTGCAGACATCTTTTCTAGAGTATTTTCTACAAATCTGAGAACGTGAATTCACTGCCTTTCTGCTTATTTGAGCTTTCCTTCTTCAGTGTGAAATATACAATAAAGCTTAAATCTGCTCCTAAAGAGAGCTTGGCCTTTACTTATTTTAAAGAACGGAGAGAAAATTACGAGTTACTATTCAGTGGAATGTGCTGCTCAGTGATAATGCTAAGAAGACAAAGCATCAGGGATTTCCTGGAAAGAGTTACATGGTTAAACTGACTGAGGTTTGACATTTCTTTATGATTATTGCTTGAGCATGAATCTTGCTAGTGCTGAGAAAGCCTCTGTGAAGCTGAAATCCCACGCAGCAGTGGAGTCACTAAGAGAACACCAGAATGTGACAGGATTCCTTGCTTTGGAAGTGCCTATGACAGTGAATCCCTTTTTTCTCTTTCTTTGTCCAGGGTGATGTTGGGCTCGCTATGGGCAAACTCTATGGAAATGACTTCAGCCAAACTACCATCTCTCGCTTTGAAGCCTTGAACCTCAGCTTTAAGAACATGTGCAAGTTAAAGCCACTTCTGGAAAAGTGGCTCAATGATGCAGGTGAATGAGTCTGTGTATTTCTTCACCAGCCTACCAAAATCAGATTCTGAAAAGCTGCTTCGTTTGTGCCCTTATGGTTTTGTGAAGCTACCAGCCTTTGTAGCTGCCCATGGGACAAATGAGGATGTAGAAATAAGGGTCCATAGTTCCCTTTCCATGTGCCTATATGCATCCAAAATTGTTCCAGTGTGAACTTTCAGAAATGTGTCTCTAGACAGCTGAACAATTGCATGGGATGAGGTACAATATGTGTCATGGTTTTCCTCCTTCGTGTATGTTAATGCATATAACTTCTAATCCTCTTCTAGCTTTCCTTTTCAGATGTGTAGTAGAGAGAGGGTTGCATGATTTGTTGTTTCAGTGGGCAGAGCTTATTGCATCCATCTCCTTCCACACCCCTGTGTGCATTCCTTTTATCTCTCTCTTAGGGTTCACATAAATAATCTTTTTCCCTGTAGGAAGAGCTTTTTGTGGGTTAGGTTTTGCTTTTTCCCTGCCATATTAATTTTTTTCTGGGATACAAGTTATTCACTATGCCAATGTTGGTAGTGTTCTTTATTTTTAATCTCCCACCAGCAAAAGGAGCTTGTGAGGTGGTGCTTAAAGAGTGCTGTCAGCCGGTTTTTTCTTCCAAGTATGCAATTTTACATAGGATAAAACTGATGGATATGTTAAACAGATGGCAAGGATGGTGTGTGCCTTCCTATTTTTACCAAAATGGAGAGAGCTTTATGCTGGTGCCTACAGCATTCTCTGAAATTCTGAAAGTAATTTCATGCTGTGTTGAAAATTTGTCCTGCGTTGAGAAAAGGAGGTGTTGTTCTGTTGTGCTGACAGAAGTTATCATTAGGTGTTGTAGGTCTGTGATAGAAAACATAAATACCTCCACACTGAGTGCTCAAGTCCACAGGACAGTGGTTCCCAAACCTTCCAGCAACATTGGATGGATCCAGTGCTGCAAGGACTGTCGTAGGAGTTTTTTTCATGCTAGCCTGAAGAAACACTTGCCTCTTAAAGTTGAGGACTGTGAACAGTGTTGGGGTTCTTCACATCCTGCAAGTGGGGAACCATTGTCTTTGGCTCTGTTTCAGTTTCCTGAAAACCTTTGGAAGAAAGATTCAGGTTACTTTTAGGTAAAAGTAGGCAGGAGAAGCATACCAATGATTCCAGAATTTATTGCCATGGAACTCAGCAGGTTCTCAGTGGAGTTTTCAGGCTGAGGAAGGGTTTCCACATGTTTACAAGTGCCATTACTATTAAAAAAAATCTAGAAAATACTTGTCCACTTGAGTCTATCAAGTAATGGTGGGCATTGTGAACTTTGACACCTGCTTTTCACCCACAAACACCAGTGCCATGAGGGAACTCCAACCACAAGTAATAATTTTGTTTAAATTCCCTGCTGAAACTCGCCTTTTGGTTGAATTGCTCTTCCTGCTGTAAAGTAGGGTTAAATGTTCTCTCTTTGTTCCTCTGTGAAGCCAGAAGGACAGGATTAGGGTTAAGAGCCTTGGTGAAGTTAAGGACGGGAAGCTGCTCGCTGTGTAGAGTGGTTGGTAGCACTGAGTATCTGCTAAGATGTCCAGAGAGAAGAGACTGAATAAACACTGTGAAGCCAGTTATGAACTTCTCTTCCTCTAGTGTTTTGTAGAGTGGGCAAAAGAAATTTCAGGCTGCTCAAATTTTTTCATAGCTGCCTGTGACTTTCAGCTATGGCTTGTAGATATTAAGTACTCCCTCTTCCTTTAAACTGGGGCTTGCAGTGAGTGAGTGGGGCGTAGAATGAGATACGGGAGACAAACTTTGTATAAGTATTATAAAAGGGGTACTGTGGTAGTATACAGGAGCAGAGGGCATTCTTTGGGCTTACTTGTAGCTTTTTAGTTTCAGGTATATGCTGTAATTTTTAAATACAGTGATTAATGCATGTGATCTTCATAAACCTCTGTGTATTTGGAATAGATACAGAGCAGGTCTTAGCATACCTTATAAGTGAAGAACACTTGCATTAGAGTGCACTGCATTCAGATGAATCCTGACTTGTATTACTTTCTTCTTTTTCAGAAAACCTCTCATCTGATTCAACTCTCTCCAGCCCAAGTGCCCTGAATTCTCCGGGGCAAGGGATCGAAGGCTTGAACCGTAGGAGGAAGAAACGCACCAGCATAGAGACCAACATACGTGTGGCCTTAGAGAAGAGTTTCCTGGAGGTCAGTGATCCTGGTGCTGTGCTCAGCCTGTGAAGAGATGGAGAAACTTCTCTTAACAGTTATATGTGTTAGGGTGAACTCATTACTGTTCTATTTAGGAACGTGCTGGTACTAAACAAGGGGAATACAAAAGCCGTGCCAAGAAACACGCATCAACATCTGCTTCACTTTAAAAACAAGAACAAACTCCCTCAGAAAAACTCACTGGTTCTTGCAGTTCACTGACTTCATGATTTTGCATACCAGTATACTTAGACATAGGTTTAAACACTACCCTTCATGAGGATGGATAAATGGGGCAATAGTCTAAGCACACATAATTTGAGGTTTTTAGCTAGAGGGCAGAAGCATCTACTGTGGTTTGTCTCTACTGTACCACTGACCAGATTCTGGATCTAAATTAGCAATTCATATTTCTGCCTATTGGAGAAGAAGCTAAGATGCAGATCTTGAGGAGATAATTTCAGAGCTTTTCAAATACTATTTTCTTTTGCCAGAACCAAAAGCCTACCTCGGATGAGATCGCCATGATAGCTGACCAGCTAAACATGGAGAAGGAGGTGATCCGCGTTTGGTTCTGTAACCGGCGCCAGAAGGAGAAAAGGATCAACCCACCCAGCAGTGGTGGAACCAGCAGCTCGCCCATCAAAGCAATTTTCCCCTGTCCAACCTCACTGGTAAGAGTCAAGAGCTGTGTTGGCAAAGATCACTGGCAGAGGTAGTTCTGCTGTGCTCACTGTGGAAGCTACACATGCTGCACCTTCTTTGTGCAGCAGACTTGTTCTCACATATTTATATTTTACTGGCATTTTGAGTGTTCCACCTGGATACTGTCTAAGAGAGAATGCTTACAAATCAGGCACTAGTCAGGCCTTCAGAAGAGGGTGTTTTATTTAGTCAGCTCATGAACAAATATTCTGACTACCAGATTTGCACTTGGGGTTATTGCTTTGAACTTACTTCAGATAATACCTCCAGTTTAAATCTGAATTTTCCTTCTTTTACCCAAAGTTTTTTTTTAATGAAATAATAGTAATTTTTAAAAAGTGCTTAATAGCTCTCCCCCTCCCCTCTTATTTTAGCAGCTCTGGTCAGTAAATGAGCAGCAGTAAAACGTATCATGCACTGGAACAGTTTGCCCAGAGAGGCTGTGGAATCTCCCTTACTGGAGATACTCAAGAATCATCTGGACTCAATTCTGTGCCATGTTTTCTGGGACTGACCATGCAGGGAGATTGGACCAAAGGATCCACTGTGGTCCCTTCCAATCTTACCCCTCCTTTGGTTCTGTATCATTTGGAGGCTTAGGTCACACAAATCCAACGATACCAGTGCTGTTACTTCTAGTCAGAAATAATTTATATAAAAGAAAGACATGGAACAAAAGAACAGTTTAGCTAATACTCATGTAATTAATTTCCCACACTTGTATTTACCTCAGGTAAACACAAACTTCATGAAAATAAGAGTAACAAAATACATGCATCAAGGTTCCTTCAGCACCTTTGCTACCAATGTCCATGGAGGTCTGTTTTCATAAATAGAAACAGTAGCTATTAGATTTCATAGTAGCTATGCTAATAGGAATGTGGTGGAATTTATGTAGCCTGTAGCTGTCCTTTTGTAGTATTTATTCCACCCTCATCACTGTAGTAGCTAATATCTTCCAGTACTTCATTAAACCATTAATTTTGGTGACGTGTTATTCTCTCCCCTCATCCTTGTCTCAGGGTGTGTGCATGCAACCTTTTGTTTCAGGGGAAGGGCTGTGTTAAGTGCACTTACTCTTTTTTATTATTGTTGTTGTTGTTTGGGGGTTTTTTTGCCCAGTTGCAAAGCAAGGTTGCATGCCTTGCTCCCAAAGCAGAATATAGTGAGATTTGGTAACTGTGCAAGTTCCCTCAGACTGCAACTTAAAGGAGTTTTCCTGCAGAAATTTTCCTGTTGCTGTAATCTGCCATTGTATGTAAGAAATTGAGGTGTTAACCACAGTCTCCCTCTCATCAGTGAAGTTTCACTAGTGTTTTCACTCATTCTAAGCTTCTCTTGAGACTGTGCTGCTACTCAAATGGATGTTCCAGCCCTGCTGCCCCCAGCCTTCACTGACTGTGTGTTTTGTTGATTCCTTGTGTCAGCTCTGGAGATTGTGTCTGTAGGATGCTTGGGCTTAGTTTAGTCGTTTGACTGCAAATTAGCCATGTGAGGAACAATGATGAATTTTCAGTATGGGTAGAAAACCAGTGTGACTTGCAGCCTGGCTGCACGAGGGCGAGGGCTCTGCAGCAGGATTGGAGGGGAAGGCTCCTTTTGGGGGCAGCCTCCTTTTGCATTGGCTGGAGTCACTCACTGTAACCACGGAGGTGAGCTGTATTAATTCCAGGTCATTCTCTGCCCTGAAATAGGGATGGTGACCTTGGCCTTAACTGCTTGCTGGACAGATGACAGATGCGGTGGCTGGGCTGCATTAGTGGGAGGTGTACTGTGTATCCAGCTCCTCTTAATTTCATACACTGCTTGAGATGGGCAGAAAGCTTTCAGATCTGTCCCAGTTGCCCCAGTCTTGTTCAAAATGCATGAAGCATTTGACTCCCTCTAAGAGGATGCATAGCATGAGAGATATTTCTCTGATAATAGACTTAAGGTAAGAGAGTGGAAAGGAGGAATTTTTAGCTTATATCCTTGGCTATGTTCTCTTGGGCAATTCTAAAGGATTCATTTCTCTCATTGCTGTCTAACAGCCTTCAAATATTACTGTTGGACACCATTTCTTGTCCATAAAAAGTCCTTTCCTTATATTTCATTTTTCCTCATAAGCTAGTTTCTCCAGCCTTAAATCTTTGGTGTTTATCTGTAATATTTTCAGTATATTGTAGCTTTCTTGTAACAAGCCATCCACAATTGAAAACTCCATTTGTATGCTTTAAAATTCAGAGATCCTTCCTCTGGCGCAAGGAAACTTATCAAAGTAAAGCTTATAGTTTGGTTGAATAAAATGAAATGTGACTCTGCTTCTCCATATAAACACATTTCCCTAAATACCTTTGTTAATGCTGGGGCATTTACATAATCTAATCAGAGAAAGGGAGTTGGAGCTGAAAAAGATGCTTAAACAAGAAAAAAAAAAGTAGAAATAATATATTTTGTAACTCTTTCTATAAGAGTATCTCTATTAAAACAAGGTGCTATCTTTGTGGGGTGGCAGAGAGAGGGCTAACTTGCAGTCTTGAGACAATATGGATGGGGTGTATCTCCTTTCAAATACTGAATTGTTAGGAATAAAGATATTGCTGGTAATTAGAGAAGGTGCTATGGTTGTTTCATTGAATGTAAAGTAACCAAATTACAAAAAAAAATAGTTTATATGCAGTGTTTTCCCTGATAACTTCCTCAGCTCAGGATGGAAAGAAAGAAATCCTGGTCTAGTGTGTAAATCTGTCTTTGAGCAGCTGAGCAGTTTTATTCGTTTTCGACCTCCAGGTGGCAACCACGCCAAGCCTTGTGACTAGCAGTGCAGCTACAACCCTGACTGTCAACCCCGTGCTCCCTCTGGCCAGTCCTGCTGTCACCAGTCTGTCAGTCACAGGTAAGAGCTAATCTCTGTTGCCACATCAACCCCTACCGTTTGTCCCTTCTGAATTCTTCAAAGAGTCATTCACTTATTGGTCACTGGTGTCCCAGGATATTCTTGTCATTGTTCCTTGTTCCTGCACTAGGAAGCTTCAGTTTTTGTGACCACTGAGTTGACTTTTCCAGGAATAAAATCAAACGTGGTGCTGAAACAAAATATGCTGTATTTCATTGCTGGTTTGTAGAGCTCCTCAGCCTCCCATTGAGAAGTGTAATTTCATTTTTTCATTTGAACTCTTGGTGCTTCTTGGTACTACAGAAATGTGTGTTTGTGCCCCTTTGAGCTGGAAATGCAGTTGAGATCAGGTGGGCAGGAGTTTCTGTTGTCTGTTGTCTGTGTTTTGTACTGATCTGACCAAAACGAATCTTCCAGGCACTACAGAAACCACCTCCAACAACACGGCAACAGTGATTTCAACAGCACCTCCAGCTTCTTCAGCAGTGACATCACCCTCCCTGAGTCCTTCCCCTTCTGCCTCAGCCTCCACTTCAGAGGCATCCAGTGCCAGTGAGACCAGCACAACACAGACAACCTCCACTCCCTTGTCCTCCCCTCTCGGGACCAGCCAGGTGATGGTAACGGCATCAGGGTTGCAAACAGCGGCAGCGGCCGCGCTACAAGGAGCTGCACAGTTGCCTGCAAATGCAAGTCTTGCTGCCATGGCTGCTGCAGCAGGACTAAACCCAGGCTTGATGGCATCCTCGCAGTTTGCAGCTGGGTAAGGATCAATTTTGCACACCCTTCTAGGTGAGGTGGCAGAAGAGTGGAGGAGAATTCCTGGGATAAATTGCTTTTATGTATCGCTGTCATTTATCTGAGATTCTGAAGGTTTACTCACAGATGGCAATTGATCATTCCCATCACAGTACAAAATACTGTGTTCATTTTAAAGGTGAAAAAGCTGTGTTGCAGTGATGTTGTTGTTTGATAAATCATTCATCCCACTGCAGAGCTTGACTTAAAAACTGCAAGTTACCACTGAATCTCAGAATCTGTCCTATTAATTGTAAAATGGAGAGATAGCCTAGACCCACTTCAAACCTCTATACTCATTTCTCCATCATGAGGAGGAAGTTCTCAACGATGCAAGATGATGTATTGTTGAAGTTGTAGTTTTGGAAATGTTGCTCAGACAGATGTTTCTTTAATTCCTCTTGATTTACATATTTCTTGTCTGCATTTGGGAGAGGATGATAGTTCTCTAACAACCAACAGTTTTCCAAAAATGCTTTACAAGGATATTTTACACCAACAATCAATGCAAATCATATATTTACAGTGCTTTGTACTTCAGGAATGTCATGAAACCCCTCATGGAGTTAAAAGTAAAATAATCCAAAACCAGCCCTTAATCTCTGGTCTTTCTTCCCTCCTTGCCCTCCCCCCTGCTTCCCCCTTTTTTAAAAGTATGATGGTGTGCTTTTAAACAGTGACAACCTTTTCTTAAAACACTCTTTCTCTTTTCCACTTCTTCTTGCTTGCTGCAGAGGTGCCTTACTCAGTCTCAATCCAGGGACATTAGGTGGTGCTCTCAGCCCGGCCCTGATGAGCAACAGTACACTGGCAACTATTCAAGGTCAGTAGTGCTCCTTTTAATGCATCTCTGTCACACAACTTCGGTTTATGTGCTCTGGTTTTGTCCACCAGAGAACACTGACTCCTCAGCACTGGGCATAAATTGTGCAAGAGTCAAGGTTTTACAAAATTAAATGTGCAAATACATTTTGTGGATCACAGAGATGAGAGCAGGTACAATTTCAGATAGGGAATCAGAACTCTGTATGATCTTACAGTGATTTAAAGAACACATTTAAGATACTGAATATAATCCAGCATTTATTTAGTTGTCCTTGCCTCATTGGCCTGTATCTGTAGCAGGTTAGAGATTTGCTTTTTATAGCTCTTCTATAGTCTGCTTGTGCAGACTTGCACCATTCTAAGGTCTCTTGGGAGGGCAGTTCTGAGCAAGTCTTGATCCTGAATTCTCATCTTTGTATGTACTTGAAAAGTACAACAAACATCCTGCCTCCTAAAATCCTTATGTAGAACTTGAAATACATAAATCCACATTCAGAAGAGGAAATACTTATTTGTTTTGAAAGTAGCCCAAAGCCAGAAGTTACCACTGGCTTCAGCAAGAGTTGTTCTGAGTTCATAGTTTGCCACCTGTAAAAACGGGGTGGTACAAGTGTCTAAAGAGCTAGGTAACCTGTGTGTTCAAATATCCTCTAAACTAGCTGAACAAATCTTGTTTCTAGGTTGCAAGAAAGAACCATTTCATAAAGTGTCACAGATAAATTTAGGAGATCATAATCTAAGGCAGACTGAACGCTGTAGACCCCTGAGAATAAGTTGTAACAGTGGTTGGTTATATGTCAACATTTAAAATGTTACACTCAAGGTTACATGACCTTATCCGTCTTGTGATAGCTGTCATTTCACACGAACCCTCATCTCAACCCTGCCCAGTGCAAGTTGCCTGGATGTACAGGCTCTCTGTGGCAGGAAACATAGACAAGTATTGTGCTGAAAGAGCTGAAGAAAGGCACAGTGGAATTAGTTTAGCAGCAAATGAAAGACCCATTTTAGTATCTGCAAGATCTTGTCTGATGGTTATTTTGGAAAAAAAAAAAAAACAAAACAAAGCAGCCTGTGATGAGACAACTGTCCTCTGATTTAGAGAGCACATATATCAGAGAAAGGCAGATGCAGAGACCGCTTGCTTTTAGGCACTTTTTTTGCATTGTTGCTTACTGCTAATGTTATCTCCTCCCTGCTCAACTTTCCCTTTTTTTAGCTCTTGCATCTGGTGGCTCTCTTCCAATAACATCACTGGATGCAACTGGAAACTTGGTGTTTGCCAATGCTGGAGGTACCCCTAACATCGTCACTGCCCCTCTGTTCCTGAACCCTCAGAACCTTTCTCTGCTCACCAGCAACCCAGTTAGCTTGGTCTCTGCAGCTGCAGCCTCCGCAGGGGCCTCTGGACCAGTCGCCAGCCTTCACGCCACCTCCACCTCAGCCGAGTCCATCCAGAACTCTCTCCTCACCGTGGCCTCTGCCAGCGGGGCCACGTCCACCACCACTACTGCCTCCAAGGCACAGTGAGCCGGGCTGGGCTGTGCTCCAGCAGCCTGGGTCACTGTGCGCTGGGATCGGCTGCCAGCCCGGTCGATGAACTGAAAATGCCATGGGCATCTCTCGCCGTGTTGCTGGGGACAAGAGAGAGAGAGAGAGAGAAAAAGAGAGAGAGAGAGAGAAGGAGAAATATTTNGGAAATAAGAGAGAAAAAGAAAAAAGAAAAAAAATTAAAAAAAAAAAAAAAAAAAAAAAAAAAAAAAAAAAAAAAGGAGAAAAAAAAAACAAAAGCAAAACAGGAAGGATTTAAAGCTGGGACAGACATTTGCCTAATTTTATAATAAACACTGTCTTTTCAGGATCGCTTCATGGATCGGAGAACTTTCTAACCAAAAATGTAAAAAAAAAAAAAAAAACCACAAAAAAACTAAAAACCACAAAAACACAAAAAAAGTGAAAGGACTACTTATCATTTCCAGCAGTCACAATGACAAGTTAAGGTGGGTTATCAGTTCAAACATAGGAAGGGGATTTCTTGGTTTTTTTGGTCTAAATATCTTTCTTTTTTAATTATCATTTTATAGGTCTGTTGTACAGGCCATTATGTCATACAAGGTGTTTATAATCGTATCAATCATGTTGGGGGTTCCTTTCTTAACTGGTACAATTTAGGCAGGCCTGTATTACTGGTGTATCTCTATTATTATTATGATTATTATTATTATTATTATTTTTATATATATAGTTTGGACGCGTTTGTCTTTTGCTCCTGGATTATTTTCAGCGAGCTCCCACACCATGGGGGGAGGGCGGGGGGTGGAGAGGAAGAATGGAGCATAAATAGACTTCATGTCCTAATCTTCTGGAAATGTTCTGAACAGTTTCCTCATCCTTGAATTTGTCTAATGCCTACTTGTAGGGGTCAGAAGAATTTATGTTCAACATTTGTGCAGGAAGCTCAGTGCAGCAGCAGAGATCATTGTGTGCAAACTTCCAGGCTGGTCTCTGCTTTTAAAGCAGAGGTAGGAATTAGCTCTAAACTGCCATTCTCCTTCTCTCAAATATTTAGACAAAATGGCCAAATTCTGCTCTTAGCTTTGTGTGCTTGGTTCCTTTTACTTCAGAGAGCGGGATGTGACCTCCCGAGTGTGGATTGTGTGACAATACTGATGGCTCTTCTGTTCCAGTGATTTTGTTTTGCAAAAATTGATCTGTGTTGTGCAAGAGCACACACAAATATTTAAAAAAACTCATGACCCAGGCTAATTGGCAGCACGTGAAGCAGCATTTACAGGCCTAGATACCCAGTAGGTGAGTTGGTACCGGATTTCAGAAGGTCACAAATCTCCCCATTCATAGCAATATTCCTTTTCTAATGCTTCCAACACTATTTAGAAGAGCTTCCTAGTAAAAAAAAAAAAAAAGCTTCTGGCTGCAAAAGACAGAAGCCAGGAATATGGGAACAGAAGGTGCCATTGTTAATGCCAACACAACAGAGCCACTCTGGGGCTTTGCACACCCTGGGCTGATCTCATGTGGTCTCTGAGCTGCAGGGTGAAGGCGGCAGTCGGCGCCTCTGGCCGGTGTCCAGGGCTGGCCTGGCACTGGAACTCACTTTTTAAGGCTGATTGTGATCTGTGGAGCAAAGGATATTTTTGTGGATGAGGAAGGAGTAATGAACTGTACAGAAGTTAGATCCATATATTCTTAAATATACAATCTAGTATCTGAACCAAAAAAAAAAGATTTTTAAAGAGAGAAGACTGGATCACTGCAATGCAGTTCACGTTGAACTTTCCATTCCTGATGGATTTAAAGGTTTCTGCCATGTGTATAAAACTAAATTACTTTTAGCTAGTGAGGGTATTAGAAGAGTCCCTTTCCCACCCACCCCCTTTTCTTTTGTCACCAGAGTGTCCTAAAATAATGAGCTGATGCAGCTGTGTTCATTTTGTTGATGATTCAGGGGGATCCTGGAGCTTCTCATCCAAGATCCAGAAGGCAGCAACTTTAAACTCTACACATGCTTTGGTTTGTGGCCTGAGCATGTGGGATTTGTGTTTGCACTCAAGTGGCAGAACCCCTTATCTCTCCCCCCACCACCATGGTTTTGCTCTGTTCATCTCTAACTCTCCACCTTCCTGTTTTACTGATATTTAAACCAATTACCCCTAAAACTTCAAAACTAGTGAACTGCAAGCAGGGAAACTAACAAATGTCCGTCCACCGTTTCTTATGTGTTTTTGATTTTTTTATGTTTTATTTTTTTAAAACTAAGCTTGAACCAAAGTCAATTTCTAGCAAGCTGCTGTACTAATGGACTAGTTTGTGTAAGTGCAGTTCAGATGCAGAGAGGCGATAGATGCTACTGACAATTTCTTTTTCATTTGTCTTTTGTTTTTATTAATTTTATATAAAAGTTGCTGCTTGTTTTTAATCTTTTTTTTTTTTTGGTTGGTAATTTGTGTTATCCTTGGGGCAGACTCTTAACTTGATTTTAATTTGTTTTCTTTTATTTGATGTGTAAATAGAATGGCAATGTCAGAGGATTGTTAATCCAAGAGGTCCCACCTTTATCCCCCCCTCCCCGGTATGGATGAATCTCAGTATTTTTGATGTGTCTCTACGTCTTCAGGCCGTGCAGGAGACTTAGGGCTATGAATAATACTGTAAAATTGGCAATGGCCCACAGTAAAAGCTTCAGAGCAGCAACAGGTACAGCTGGGTGAGCTTCAGGGAGGTAGGGAAAAAGTAGAAGAGAAGATGCTGGTACCCACTGTGCTGGTCTGGAGGCCACAGCATGGTCTATAGTTTTTACCAAAGGAATGCAAGTCCTTGGACTTGTTTTGAGTGAAGTAAGAGGATGGGGAAAACCGCAGCTGTAGCGTTTGTTCCTGACTCTGAAAGTCCCTGCTTACTTTCACACCTGTGCAAAAGTACAATTTATCAGGAAGCTTTTTTTTGTTAGAGGGGGGACACCACAGGGCTTGTCTCCGATGGATCCCCTCCTCCCCAAGGGTTTTGTGGTGGGGTGGGGGGGCGTGGTCCTTGCAGATATCTAGGAAACACAAAGAAAGGTGGGCCTTAAATCAATGGAAAATCCTCTCTCCACAGTTCCAGGAGACTGTGCCATTAGCTGTCTGAATGAGTTTTCATGTCCCATTCTTGCTGGTTTGTGGTTGGGAGAGGGTCTTGTTGAGTACATATCTGGAACACTAATGCAGCTTGGATGGTTTATTTATTATAAAAATCTGCTTTTTTTCCTGACTACCTTTGCATTGGTCACATGGCTTTGGTGTGAGCACCTTATACCCCTTTACCCTCCTCTTCTCTACGCCATCACCCTATCTGGGGCCCAGATTCCAGGGAATTTCTTAGCGAATTTTTTTGAGGGAAACTGGAAACTCAGAGTAGCCACATATCCAAAAAAGCTTGGTTTTGTTTGCAGAAGCTACATAATACCCAAACAGCACGTATCCCATGGCATCCATTGCCAGTGTGCTCTGATTCATTGATCCCTAAAACATCCCTGTGACTGTTGTTCCTGGAGCCTACTTTTCATCCCTATCATCATTTTTCCTCATGGATGCTGGCTCCAGTGTTTAGGTGAAAGACAGAAATCAGACTAGCAATGGGTGTACATCTGCCAAGTTAGAGCGCATGTGCTCCTTTTCAGAGAATGAAAAGAATGTGAGACCAGAATTTAGCAGAAGTTTCTTTTTAAATCATCATCATGCTGGCCGCAGAAATTGATGCATCTGAAAAGAAACAATAACAATTGTGTACAGACCCAGTAAATATGATCACAAGAAGTTTGTGTTGGAAAAGGATAATAGCATCTCTTTTTCAGAGTTCCATGTCTCTGTATTTAAAGGTGAGAGGGTTGCTTTTCATAGTTGCAAGCATGTCTCAGTACCCAGGCAAGAAAAGAGAAGGTGAAAAACTCTCCCTGCAGACACAAATAGTTCAAAAAAGCAGGAGATTTCCAGGGACACAAACACAGATATGCCCGGAAGGTCAAAAATAATTTAGAGAATGGCTTCAGGAGATGGTCTTGTAGCTTGGTGATGACATTTTTTCTGATCTTAAGAAAAACGTGTTTTGCTTTAGCACACTTGGTCTCCTTAGAGCCTACTCTCCACAGTCACTGTGGAAAGATTCACTGACAGCCCAAAGAAAGTACACACAGGTGTGGCTGCTTACAATCGTTACATCTGCTTCGATTTCCTGCAGAGCAGGGGGGCAGGAGCTGGGCACTCCTCCAGTCCAGGGATCCTCCAGATGCCTTGAAGTTCCCTCTGGGGTGCCAGAACTGATGCTTGGAAAGGCTGGCCTGGAACAGAGACTAGCCAGAGCAAAAGGGATAAAACAGGTATTTATTGAAAGGATACACCTTGGGCAGTGCAGGAACCTGGCTGGGGCTACACCCAAGTTAAAACCAGGATGGATCCTGGTCACGAGTTCTTACACTTTTATAAGTTTTGGTTCATCCGCATGTTGGGGTCAATTGTCCAACCACAGCCCCAGGCCATGAAGTCTCAGCCCCATGGCTTGTCCCCTTCCCTTTGCTGTTTACACTTTTTGGGTACTGGGTGTCCTTGATTCTCTAGCTGGGAAGGGATTGTTTTGTCTAACTACCCAGTGAAGAGAACTCACTAACACCTAATATGAAGTTTCAGAGTTACACACCAAGCAGCAGAGAATCTGAAAAATATAAAAGCTAAAACCCAAGGCATCAGTTTTGTTTCTGAGTTACTGCACAACATGTGTTAGTTGAAGTACATTTTTATCATTCACTGTGAGGTGGTGTGGATGTGCACATAGACATCTCTTGGAACTACGACCTGATGTTCAAATGCCACCTCTGTAAGCCTCACACAGGGTCCTTTGACACATTTCTGCAGTTGAGTTAGTGAAGGAGACAGGAGGATTAATTCCTTAACCCTGTGCACATGCCTGCAGAGCAGAGTTCCTTAAAACAGGAATTCCCTCTTTTTTTGTTGTTGTTGCAAATGGAGCAGCACAACCATTACAGCTGGAGCCATACCACAGATACTAAACCAAAGCAACGTCTAACTTCCCTTAAATATCAATTCATATTTTCTTAGATAAAGAAATATATAAAGATACAAAATGGCTTTAAAGAGACAGGTAGCTTCTCATTAGAGTGTTTTAGGACAGATAAAATAATGCATGGTCCAAACTTTCAATACTTGGTTTTAAACTGGAAGTTTAAAATGTAGATGTTTTTATTGTCACGTTAACATTATGAAGAGTCACTATTCCCTCTTCCTGTTTTGCCTGAAATGGTTAAATGCTGTTTCTCCACACCCTGTACCCCAGCAGAGCCTGTCTGTCCCTGTTGGATGTTGCCTAGGGTGGAGTATTACCAAAGGAATAAGCTGGCCTGCTGCCTCCCACTGCATTTATGGTTGTCAGTTCTCACACAGCCAGCTCAAATCCCTTTCTATTTTTGCAGCCAGTACATCTGCTCTCTCCCTCCCAAAGTACTAAAGCAATATAGAATTCAAGATACCTGCCTTGCACAAGTTCTGCCCTTCTCACTCATTAAATTTTTTGTTGCTTCTTGTTTCTCTCTTCTTTCCGGAGGGGAGTCCCCTAAAATACTTTAAAGATTTTGTCAAAACATTGTTGGCTCACAATTCACAGTTTCTTAAGATGCTCGTATCTTTGTCTCCGCAATGTGAGTTCCCTCTGTGTCAGTGCAAGTAGTTTCAGTGCTTTTGGAACGATGAAAAGCAATTCCTCTGTTTGCATATCTTCACACATGGACACAGTAATGCATGGAAAAAAAATTGATTTTTTCAACTTATCTTTATCTGCATTTAATCTGTCTGCCACTTCTCCTAGGATACTCCAAGTGGGGACATGCTCTGTATTTTTACCCCTGTTAGGAAGGTGTTAGGTGATTGCACTGAAATTACAAATAGTTTAACTGTGTGAGAAAAGACATCTTTTACTCAAGTAGATAAGATCAATATGTAGAAGGTATCAAGTACTTATTTTCTGACCAAATTCTTAAACATCAAGCAGCTACTGAGCTTTGCCTTGGGGCTGCTTTTAGGTCCATCAGTGCTAAGAACCGTCCATAACTGGAATAATCTGGGCCCCCTTTCTCCCTCCCTGTCTCCATCCCTCTGCCTCTTTCCCTCCTTTCTCCTTCCCCGTCTTCCCTCAGCGAAAGGTAGCACCATACAGCTCTGAGAACAATACTTGTGGGTAGCAGCTGGCTTCTGGCACCTTCATAAAATACCTCAGCATAGCTTAGCATTGTCGCAGAACTGGTTTTAAACTGAAAAAATCAGAAGAGAAAAGCAAACTTTATAAATAGTGGAGATAATTCTAGCTGTAGAGTTTAGTTGAACTGATGGTTTATTATGATTGATAAACATGATTATGCTGTATGTATTTGAGATCCTGTTTATAGGTTACAACTTTATAGGGTTGGGTGGGGGTGGGTGGATGTTGGGGGCAGAGAAGGGGGTTTGACTGTGTTAGAAGGAAAATGTTTGCTCATAAATTTTTTTCCTCGTATCTGTCTTGCCAAAGGAAACATTTTGTCGCTCCTGGGTTTGGGATTGTTGTTTGGTTGGTTTATCTGTGGTCTAATCTGCAGCACAGCACGTGGTGGCATGCAGGTTACTGATGGGGTTGCTGTTCAGGGTCCTTTCGAGTGTGCGCACACTTCCCTCCCTCTCGGCCTTTCCTTGCCCTTCGCTGGGATCTGAAGATGAGGCAGCAAATATCGGGGAGGCTCGGGGGAGAGATGGCTGTACTGGGCTGGGATCGACCTTGGGGCTGTAAATCCATTTCAGTTGAGTTGAGTTGTTCCAGAGCTGAACTGGGTCCGCTGTGTTTAACTCCAGGGAGGGACAAGAATGGTTGTCGCATCTTAATCTATCTGGGAGAGCAAAAGTGAAACAGGTTCCTTTTATCCCCCTTGTCTTGTTACTGAATGTAGGGCTTGTAGTGCTTGATAATAGGTGGAAAACTTTTTAAACACTTCCTTTTCTAATAGCAATGCTAATCCTGTCTAGACCAAAAACTATGAAAGAAAAAACCAAACTGAGAGAGGTGAAAGCTAACCTACTCCTAACACCTGGCTGGTCTGCCTGAAAGGGTTGAAATACTGTGAGACGGTTGTGGGAGAGGAGCTTTGAGGTGATGTTGGCGAGGGACCAGGTCGTTCTCCTGGCCCATGTCTCGGTGTTGCAGTGGGAGTAGCAGAAGAGCGAGTGGTTCTTGCCTTGGGAGGGTGCTGCAGCCAGCTCCACGTGGGCTCCAAGGCTCCCTTCCCGTTTCCCCTGAGGCTGCTGGAGCAGGGGAAGAGGGCAGGGTGTGCGTGGGTGGGTGTGTGTGCGAGTGCGTGTGAGCGCCAGCCGGCGCCGGGGAGCGAGAGCTGGGTTTCTAAAGGAGCTCGACTCCGCTGGGGACAGAGAATTCCCAGTGGCCTCGTAGGGAACCAAAGGCACTGATAAGTTGTCAGCTCTGCTGTTCTCAGAGCGGGTAAGAGGAAAAGCTGGGTGGGGGTTTTTTGAGCTTTGGGTCAGTGTCCCCTTCCTCTAAGGACCTCATCTCTTGCGGGTACTCCCACCTTTTCTGCATGGAGTTGCTTTGGCTCTGTGAGGACAAACGGTGTCTGGGGTTTGCCCAGTCCTGCAGGTCTTAGGCTGATGTTGGGATACAGTCAGGGAAAACTGTTTCTTTCCTTCAAATGTGGAAGCAGTGTAGTCCAAGGTCAGAGTCTGCTCAACAGCTTTTGCATATGGTCTCTCTCTTAAGGGAGGGACCTTGAAGACTCCTTTCTTTGCTCCCCAAAGCAGCCTTGTACATGTTCATGTATCGTGCTATTGGGCTGAGCTGTTTTATCAGTGAACTTGGTGAGCTCTTGTGAAGAAAGGGAGGGAGGGAGGAAGGGGGAGAGCGGGGTGTCCAGCTACTCTTCCTCCGGACACCAATCGGGTTGCAGAACTTCACTGAAAGCTTTACTAATAGAATTGTTGTTCTGACATTATGTAAAAGTGGTATTAATATTGTGTGACTTTTCAAAGAGCTAGTTAGATTTATAGATAGGTAATAGGGATATTGAAGAAATGACTTCTCAAAGAAAAGAGCACTTGGAACAAAAGAAGTGGAAAACAAGGTGTGCTTTATGGAAAACAAATCTGAGGAAGGAAATGAAACAGCTTGTGGGAGGCGAGGGAAGATGATACCCTTTGGCGTTCCTTAGTGCTGCTGAGGCTCAGCCCCAGAACTGGAACATACCCCCTCTGCCTTATTTCATCTCTCTACCAAAACAGGACATTGTCAAGTAGCTCAGACCAAAATGCTGATCTGTCTTAAAACTCTGTCGGTCTGCTGGGGAGTATTCTCTGGCAGAGCTTTACATAATACCGTAAGATACTTAATTTATCACGTTAGCTTCCCCTTCCCTCCCAAAATTGTCTTGTCTGTTGTAGGCCCCACTTCAGGATTCACACTGCCTTTGCTGAATTCTGTGGCAGCAGCTACAGAAGCCCTATTCCCTGAATGTCATAACTTCTGTGCGCTCCAAGCCGGCATGTTGCGGTGCTACAAAACCCTGAAATTATTTACCAGTAGGAATCCTAAGACCTTAGGAATTGGCATGCCAAGGGGCAACTCGTGGAGATCGCACAACCCCCTTGAGAAACCATTTAGGAGCAAGAGCACCCGTGACAGTGTCCTGAGAACAAGGCAGTTGAGACAAAACCTTTAGTTCTTCCCCCATTCACTCTCCACGCGTCGGCCTCTGTGACCCCGGCGCTCCCTGCGCCTGAGCCAGTCCGAGGGGAAAGCGCAAAGAGAAAGGCTCGGAGCTCAGGACGGGCGCGCCTCCCTGCAGCGCGGGGAAGGGAAGGCACCGCTGCGGGGCCGCCCGCGGGTGGCTCGGGCAGGGCTGGAGCAGCACCGGCCCCTGGGCACCCCCTGTGCCCCCCCTGTGCCAGCACTCCCGGGCAGGAGCTCCTTGGTCCCTGCCATGCCGTTGTTCCATTTCCTTCCTCTGTGGTAGTATCTAAGGCTAGGTGTGAGTAGGTGTGGGGTGTTTATCCGCCACAGGTACAGGAGCTGTCGTATACCTCATTTCTAACTCGTAACTGAGTAACTTGCTTTAACTTTCTCCAAACCCCACAGAGTTGCCAAGTCTGCCCTCCCTCCTTTGATTAACACTGAACTCTGGCCTATAGCACCCCGTGACCTGCAACCTGGGGAGTGACCCCCTAACGCCTCTGAATGTCGCTGCTTAAAAGCTACTGCAAAGTGAGGGCAAATTGCAATCTTATCTTATTTCCTTTGGTTACAAGGGGTCCTCTTGATTAGTCTGTGAATATCCACCCCCTCCCCTCCACTCTCCATGGAAAAGGGCCACCCACGCTGCCTTTTCCCACCCCGGAGCCACGCTGAGCTCCAGGGCCTGGAGGTGCTCTCAGCCCAGTGCTGCGTACATGCTACTCACTTTTTAACAT